>CM061921.1:59814364-60041318 GCA_031002005.1 Vandiemenella viatica
AACTAAGAGAGGTGGAAGGCTGGTGTGTCCAAAACAAGGTGTGTATAAATGTAACAAGAGTGCTGCTGTGTTTTTCACGAAGAAAAGGAAGAAACCAGAGGTCCAATTACAACTAGCAGGTCATGGGATTCCTTGGAAGGAGAAACATAAATACCTAGGAGTGACACTGGATTCGAAACTTCTATACAACCACCATATTACTGACAAGTGCCACAAAACACTAGGAATACTTATGAACCTGTATCCGATTTTGTATAGTAGAGATTTATCTACTGACAGCAAATTACGACTCTATAAAACCATAATTCGACCTACGTTACTATATGGCTGTGAGGTATGGGCTACAGCAAGCCACACCCACATTCAAAAAATGCAAAGGATCCAAAATAGAAGTTTACGCATGATTTTACAAGCCAACAGATTTACCAAAACAGACGACCTTCATGAATGGACGAATGTACCTAAACTACACACAAGCGATATTCCAGCAAGCTGAGAGGTTCCACATGAATATTGACAAAAATAGAGATAATGTAGAAAGCTTATGAAACATTGGTAATTATATGCCAAAAAGATGGCACCGATATAAAGTCCCCTTAAGTATAGTATAAGAATAAAATAAAGATTACTATTTAACCCCATTACCCAACCTGTATAAAATAAAGTTAATATCTAACAACATTATCTTGTATACACACCTAGGAGGTTTTCCCCCTTATTATGGGTTTTCCCTCCAAAGAGCACAAGAAAGAGAACAAAGGAACAGCACCTAACACACAGAAGCAAAGCTGCCAAAGGTAGCAGGGCTTGCAAGAACAAACATGAGACAAAAAAAAAAAAGACTCTCTTCACCCTTTCTATCCTCCACTGAATCTCACTCGAGCTCCTTTTCATATTAGTTACCGATTGTGTTCTGTGGTAATGTCCAAAGACAAATCTGGCAGCACTTCTCTGCACTCCCTCCAACTCCTGTATTTGAAACCCAAAATGTGGGTTCCATACTACACCACCATATTCCAGCACTGGTCTGACCAGAGTTTTTGTACCCCAATTCTGTTACTTCTCTAGCGCATCCCCTCATCACTCTTTCCAACGGCTGAAGAATTTTTAACCCTTTCCCTTTTACCTGTCCAACATACCCTGCCCAGTTAAGTCTGCTATCAAATTTTATGCCAAGGTATTTCCATTTTGAGTCTTCAATAAGTAGCCTCTTCCCCAATTTATTATCTTAATCAAACTTTAGCATTTTATCTGTGTACCTAATAAGCTGGCTCTTCTTTGCATTTATCTTCATCACATGTTGACTCACCCAGCTAGTTATCCTATCTAGATCACCCTGCAGCTGTTTACAGTATACTATTGTTTTGATCCTTTTATATAACATTATGTCATCTACAAACAATCTAACTTCTAACAGTAAACCAGTAACAAAATCATTCATTAGAATAATGAATAATAATGGTCCCAATACACTACCCTGTGGGACTCCTATTTTCACTCCTTTCTTTTGATACTGCATTTCCTACCCTAACATTTTGCTTTCTACCTTTAGGAATTCATCTACCCAGCAAATCACCTTCATTTTATCACTCACTCTGTCAAAGGCCTTTGAAAGATCTATTGCTACACTATTGAATTGACCTCCCCTGTCCATTTAATGAGAAATATCTTGCATATAGCCTACTACCTGAGATTCACATGTATATCCTTGTCTAAAGCCATGCTACCGACTTGAAAACCTTATATCTCTCACAGACAATTCTAATATGGTTGCATATTAATCTCTCCATTAATTTATCTACCACTGATGTCAAGCTGATTGGCCTATAGTTTTTGACCCTGTTTGTCACCCCTCCTTTACCGACCGTTACTACTATCGCACTTTTCCAGTCCTCTGGTAAACAATGAGTATCCAGACTCAATTTAAATAATGTTTCAATGTAAGGTACAATGTCCCATCCTACTATCTTTAAGACATCTGTAGAAATATTATCAACACCGGCCCCTTAATGCTTTTTTTGTATCCCTCAGTTCCTTCATGTTATTTATATATTTCATTTTAAATTTTCTAATCTGCTCACCTCCAACTGTGCGGATAGGCTCGTTTCCAGATATAACCCCTGAATTATTTTCCTTAATGGTCTCACTGAACCAGTTACTCAATAAATCTGCCTTTTTCAAATCCTCAGTTACTTCTTCTCCATCCTTGGGGAATACCCTCTCTTCCCTCAGTTTCCTGATATAGCTATAGAAATTTCTAGGTGTCTCAGTCAGAGGTCCCACTGCACCAATAACATTCTTCATAAACTCACCCTTGGCATTTCTTTGACATTATTAATTCTTTGGTTAGTTGTTTCATGACTTCCCTACTGCCTTGCTGTTTCTTAACTCTGTTATGTTCTTGTCTCACCAATCTCTTTAACCTTCTCACCTCCCTGCTATAGTATGAAGGTTCTGTACTTCACTTTATTCTCTGTTTTGGAATAAGCATTTCTTCACCCTTTTTTTTTATTATTTCCTTGAACTCTTCCCACTTTGTCTCCACTGAACTTGTGCCATTTTTCAATTTAATAAAATTAACCCTGAAACAGTCTTTGCTAACCAGTATGAATACTCCTCCCCAGGTTGCTCCTCTGTCTCTGGGGTACACTCTGGGAAAAACCTCATTGTCTAGTACTCCTTCTTTTAACCAGGACTCTACCCCTTTAACCCCTACCCCTATAACTACTTGAGGTTTATGTATCTCTGTTAGGTTTGCAAACTCAATTACTTTGTTCATTATACTTTGTACAGTCTACCAGTAACACTCTTATCACTGGCTTTGTGATATTTTCAGCACTAACGTTTGCCTTCCCTGATCTGCCCCCCCCCCCTCCCTCTGTTATTGTTTCAAAAGCTTCTTCTATTTCTTTAGCATTAGGGATTTTTCTAACTATGGATCTACACTCAGTATCCCTATGATTACCTATTTTTACTCCCTCACCAGCAGTCCTTATTCTAAAAAAGGCACAGTCCCGACCCCGTAACCATTTGAAGTGGGCTTCCTCACAGCCCTAGCCAACAACTCAGAAAGTATTCCCTTGCCCCTCCTATTTAGTTGTAGGCGATGCCTAGTGAAACCCCACCTACCAATGGTCTCCACGTACACAACGCCCATGAAAGAACTAATGCTGTTCCCAAGCAACACCTCCGTCTCCACATTTACCCGCCTCACAGTGTGGTTCAATTGCGGGTGTTCATGGCGACCTAGGACTTGCAAGAGCTTCACCCTAGTGTGCTGTGCCTCCTTCAACACTTTCTTCAGGTCACTCTCTATGCTATATTTAGCATTTCTCTTTGTCTGGTTTCAGATTTTCTTTTTCTCAATTATAAGCCATCTTCGTCAAGTAAGTATGTTTTAGTAATCATCTTACTTTATTTGATTACAACATCTTTCTTTAGTATTTTTATTAATTACAACCATACCTTTAACGTCAATGTGGAATGGAGTCAACTTATCTAGCACCGGTACCCAGACAGAAAAATCAAGACTTTGTATGAGTATTCAGTATGGGGAGAACTGCTTGTGGAAGCCGTAAAATATCTTCTCACATCATGGCATTTTACACGTTGTTTACAATCCAAGTTTTTATTTTCATTGCTAAAAAGCACATATCCCGCTTGCAATAACCCTACACCCTATTCATTTCATGATTTTGCTTTTAAAGCCTTTGAGAGTAATATCATCACCCACCTACTTTTACCCTTTACGAATTTTAATTTTAAATTATTTGAGTGTTTTTGATAAACATTACCGTTGGTTATTTCTTCCCTCCTTGACTCGATTAAGGTAAGCGCCCTATTTTCGACACTTTTAAGTATTTATTTTACCAATTTCGACGATTCTGGCCATACTGTTTAATAACTACGCATTCTGAAGTCATATCCTGCATCCTGAATATTTTCATTCCATTATGTATAACAGTCACAGGTAAGTTGTTAGTGAAGACGTATAAGACATAAATTCTGAATTTGCTTCTATAGTAGACTCTTTGAAATAGATGACCCTAGAAAGTCGAGCCATTTTGTACCAATAGTTGGCATCCTTTCCGCAACCATAAAATAGCAACAGGGTCAGAAAATAATGGAAGTTGAAGAAGGATTATTGATAGAAAAGTTGAGAAAAGGGTCCTGGCCGCCCAACCCTAGTGAAAGCAATTCCTCATGGATGCCGATCCGGTTCCCATTCCCCATAGGTCGTGAGCCCTTGGGAGATACTGAAGATTCAGAGAATCAAGTGTAATAAATCGCTTCATAAATATAAATAAAAATAAAGTGCCCCTCAGATTTTCCTTTGCAATATCTCTCTACGATATAATATGCGTAACTACGGGCTCCTAAATTTGCCATAGTATGAAGACTGACACCATGTGTCAATTTTAGGTTTCTAGCGCAGCACCGTTGCATATAAAAATGGTTCGTTCACTTCATGATAAAAGCACAGTTTTTACTTACACTTACACTGACTGATAGCTAACGTGCTTCACGACATTACGATTTTGCTAACAAGATACGCGATTCAGGATACGGTAAGCACGCGCGTTACAACACTTTTCACCATCGATAGATCAGACCATCACCGAATATATGGACGCGTTCTGATTGACAAGTAAGCATGGCAATGTTGATGCTTTTATGCACAGTTTTCTGGATCATCGTGTTTCCTTAAATTCGAATTTGATACGATTTCATGTCGTCTATAGGAGTACTGTCGACTTACTTTACGCACAAAAGAAAATTTTCCCATTCCCTTATGCCTAAAACCAAGTGCCAGTACATGGTCAAGTTCACTTCTTCCCTTTCATGCACTACTCGTAATTCTACTCATCGACAGTATTTGCCTTAGGAACTGCAGCTCTCTCTTCACTCACCTCTTGTTTACACACTCCCAATACAGCTCCTTTATGATAACAGATACTGGCTGTGTTCTGCGGTAATTTACACAAATCTAGCTGCCCTCTTTCGCATAACCTCCAACTCCTGTACATATCTGATACCTATTGTGTGGATTTAGTGCTATAACACTATATTAAAGCAAAAATCTTACCAAGGTTTTGTGACCCGATTCCTTTGCTTCCCTCGTTCACCCCCTCGTTACCTTCTCAAATTAACGAAGGATTCTCAAACATTTCCCTATCAGCTACCCAAAATATTTTGCCCAATTAGCTGAATGCTCCAGCATGAGGAGTATGCAGCGACTATTATGGGGATGAGACTACCAGTTCCTATCCACCTGTTGTTTAAGTGCTATTGTTTGGGACAAGACGATGGGTAATTGGTAGCTCACATTTGGTGACCCTTGCTAGGTTAGCTCACAAGTGATAAGTGAGCACTCTGAACGGAGGCTTTAGCAATATGACTTGGAAATATACCTGGAATAGAACCTGAATCCTTTGCCGATGTGATGTAAGATAAGGACTTAGTTTCGCTAACGCTGATTCTTTGCGACGGTCGGAAGCTCAACCGAATACTGAACCCGAATCCTTCAGACTCGATAGTAGTCATTTCCTCGAACTGACGTCAACGAGTCGTTCAGGGTTGACTATGAGCGCTTACCAAGACATTAAACGGGCCATCACTAAAAGAGGCATAAATAACCTCACCGGCACTCCAAGCTGTGTCCAGCTGGTAATATTTATTTATTTTCCCATTTACAATACAACCCATCATCTGTTATCTAATCTGGGCCTTATTTCCATTATTTTACACGCATATATATTTATATCTTTTATATTTAACATCTTCATTTAAAAATCATTAATGCAAGATAATTCTATTCAAACTCCAATGTCTGTATTATTTCTACTGTTAGTAAATAGAGTGGGTACCACCACCACTACTACACCTATTACTACTGTTACTGTTTCTAATATTAATATTAGGCTACTACTATTACCCACTATTACTACTAATAGTACTATTACCACCACAAGTTGTCACAGCCACACTTCAGATCCACTAACTTTCATTTTTGATTCTGATTATAAAGTGGGGAAGGAGCTACTTATTGAAGATTTGAAATGTAAATACCTTGACATAATATTTGATAGCATAGTTAACTGGGTAGGACACATTAGACAGGTGGTAGGGAAAGGGTTTAAAATCCTTCACCTGTTGGAAAGAGTGATTGGAGGATGCGCTAGAGAAGTAAGGGAATTTGGGTACAAAACCCTGGTCTGACCACTGCTGGAATATGGTGGTGTAGTATGGAATCCACATTTTTAGTATCAAATACAGGAGTTGGAGGGAGTGCAGAGATTTGTCTTTGGAAATTAGCGCAGAAACACAATTGGTAACTAATATGATAAAGAAGCTCGAGTGGGGTTCAATGAAGGATAGAAGGAGGGTGAAGAGAGTCATAGGAATGTACGAGGCCTATATTTGTGATAAAGCCTGGAAAGATATTAGTGGAAAAAGTAAGGGAGGTGCTTCGAAAGGTAAAGGTGACCATGACCACAAGCTGGCTCTTGATTTCAGGCATGAGGGTGTGGGAAAATTTTCTTTTGCAGGGAAGGGTATAAGGGATTTAAATAAATTTCCAAGAGAAGTGATGAATAATTTACCGAAAACACTGAAAGAATTTAAAGTAACAATCGGTTGAGGGCAAAAGTGGGCTGGAGGAGGAAGGTAATGAAAACATTTAAAAAGTAGATACTGTATTAAAAGAAAATAGATAGTGGCTTTGACAGATGTGATTTTTTTTCGAACTTCTTTACTACCCAAAACTTTACATAACTTAGCAGTTATATTGTGATCATCGTTTACTTTTTAATCGTGTACGTCTTTAACACAAAGATAAATATAATTGAATCTACGATCTAGTAAAAAAGCCAGTACAGTTGTCCTTACGAAAAAAACAGGTTCTGGTAAATACAATCCAGTGCTTTGAAGCGTCTGACATTGTGCTTTATTAATGGCTACTTTTATGGGGAATTATTTTTTTATCATTCGGAAAGGCGTGGTTGGATCAGAAGGTGTGAGGTTAATGCAAGATATGAGCATTTTTTTTTATTATCATTGTGAGTGAATTTAGCACTGATGATGCACTCGCCTAAGTGAATTAGCACTAATTTTGCTCTGATTAGCATTAAAATTTTAGTTTAACGTAATAATAGCATTTTTCTTTTAAAAAATTTGTGAGCCGGTTAACCGAACGCATGGTTATCGGAGTTAACTGGCAGAGGATCGCCCAAGATCGTTCGACCTGGAGGAAATTGCTCAACTTCTAACTGAAATCATGACTTTAAGAGGCCACATCAGTAAAAGATGAACTGACTGATAATAACAATGAAACCGGACGATTTCGAAAACGACTCTAGAGATTTGGATGAAATTTCATATGTAGATAACCTTTTGATTTTCATGTTTGTAACACGACTTAACAAAAAAAAAAAAAAAAACAATGCTTGTATTTGGTATCTCAGAAACGTCTGTAACGTCATCTCGTAGGTTAGAGCAAGGAGCTGTACACTTCAAAATGCCTAGGAAGCCTTTAAGAAAAACAAATTAACTTTAATCAAACTTCATGCAAAATCTTGCATATTGAACAGAAATCGAAAGATGCCGAGTGAAGATCGGTCTCCCAGGTACTAAGCATTATAAGAGGAGTTTAACGGTATCTTAAGAGTTTAAAAGTCCTTATAAAAGCATTAGGTCAGAGATTTAACTGTAAAATTACGACAATCCAGTAGTTTGTATACACGTAAAAGTTAAAAGTGTTATAAAACATTTCAATTAAAATTTTAACAATAAAATAGTAACTGTCTAATGTTCTGTAAACGATAACCGTTTACAATACTGAGAAGTAGAATGGATTCCACCCAGTTATACTTCTATGTTGTTCCTTGTCACGAAGCGCACCATCCTATGGTATATTGCGACGTTTTTTAGGGCACGCAGATGACCTACACTGTCTGGGTAGCTTATATCCCATTGTTTTAAGTCTTTCCAAAGAGAATGTGATTAATTTTATTCTCTCTTATATATATTTAAATGTATTTTGTACAAGTGGCATCTGAATCTACCATTACTGAATTTTAACCTCGATGTTAAGGATAAAGCTTTTCTGTAGCATATTTATTAAGATGCACTGTGCTGTTGCTATTTGCGGATGCATCAGCCTGCAGTGTCTTCCCTTGTGTTAGTCAGTGGATTACCACATATCATTCAAGGCATCAGTTGCTTTGTGGCAGATTAATGGAATTAAGTCACTTTCTACTAAAAGTTTCACTGGGTTTCATTTTTGGGAAGCTGATTTGCTCTGTTACGTTGTCCTCCGTCTCATAATGGGAATTTTGGTCTAAGCCGAGTTTAGCGTGAATCTGTCAGTTCTGAGATCTGCAGCGTATTTCAATCTCTTGACAGATAGTAAAAGTCCGGATCCTCCCGTTTCTGATGAACGAATTAACTAAGAGGTTGGTTTAAAATGTGTCTTATTCAGTGCGCAAACGCAGTGAAAAAAATCCTTAACAGCACTTACAACTGTCAGAGCAGTAAATCTCTCACAAAAAGGAAGAGAAATAGATTCCACCAACATAGCCATGAATTATCCTAGGCTCCTATTCAGGCCCCAGCAACCTCAATTGCAGAATCTCTCCATCTGTAGATATTTGATGCTATCACATTCCTCCAACTCTAATCAAAAAATTCTTACTTGAGCAGGTGCTAATGATCGCGATGTTGACACGCCTTTGTGCCACATCAACATATTACTTGTGAAGGAAAATACTGAACGCGCAATTTACTTGCTACTAGGCCCTTCAAATTACTTTTTCTGCCATTGGTACTGTGACTTCACAAATCAAAAGATTCGTGTCGCTAACGCTGAAAATTCCACTCGTAAATCCTGAAAAATTGAGATATTGATTCTTTTGGAACGATGAAACTATCTGCCTATTTATTGTGTGCTCATAGGTCGTTGAGAATTCCGATAGGGTTGAAGTACCTACTTACTTGAGGCCACAAAGGGGAGCCAATACAATTATGGAACTATGGAAGGAGAAAAATCAGAGGAGGAAATTAGAAACAAATTCTGAGAAAATTACTCCGGTAATATACGTAAGTAGCCTCAAAAATCATAAAGGGATTGATATGAGTATTATTACTACAGATGTGCGTAAGTGGGGTGTATGCTATTGTAACATAACTTGAAATATTATTTATATTGAGTCTCAAGACTTTCTGCTTACCAGAGGAATGAAAAAGCGCCATAATAGTACCGGTCAATAATGGAGAGGATACTAATAAGATTGAAAATAACAGGCTCATTACTTTGACATCAGTTGTTGGTAAGTCGATGGAGAGATTGGCACACAACCACATCAGAAATGTTTGCGAGAAAAGAAACTGCTTTGCAAAAGAATGACGCGATGAAATGTCCCGTTTAATTAATTTTGCAATATTTACAATTTCAATAAGCATGGCACATTTTGAATTTTAGGATTACTGTAAAAAAAAAAAAAAAAAAAAAAAAAAAAAAAAACCCACACACACACACACACACACACATTGGGAGTAAACGAAATATTGAAACAAACAAAGAAGATATAGAAATGAAATCTTCACAGGAGTTCAGCCGGATATCGTCGTAAAGAGATAACTAGTCTGCGATTTTCAGATAGCAATATCTGAAGCAGTAGACCTGATGAAGACAGCATAGCCGGCTGTCGAAACGTTGTCTTTATACGAAGCCATGTGGCTGAACTACTATGAAGATTTCATTTCTATATCTTCTTTGTTTGTTTCAATATTTCGTTCTCCCACGCACATAAAATAAGGTATAGCACAAATTTTATGATATTTATTTACCAAATGAAGTACTTCACAAAAAATATTGGTTTATTTAATTCTAATAAAGGTAATAATAATAATAATAAAAAATAATAAAAAAATTGAACGAACATTGGAAAAAGAGACATCTATTCAGGGAGTTTTCCGGGCTATTGAGCCATTGTTGTGAACTTTGGAATGAATTTAACACAGATATTACCGCGGCAGGTGAAGTGTAGTAGTCGTGTAGGCAGACAGATGTCTCTCGCTTCCCTGCTATGATGCTGTGTAAAGTCGTGAGGACGAGTTCCTTGTCGGGCGGGTAGTCTCACTCCAATAGCGCAGGAGCGTCGAACCGAATCAGTAACAGAGATAATGGTACTTTTATCTATAAATAATATGTTTTACAATGAAATTTTTAAAACTAAGTGTACGGTGATAGACAGACGCGTATCGTGTGTAAGTTTCTGTAATCCCACATCACAGTGCCGGCTGATGGTTCAGTGGTTACAACAATTTTTTTTTTTTTTTAATGGCATTTGGCATCGGAGGCCATACAACCAGCTCAAGGTAATTATAATTGCTTTCAGTGTATGGACGCCACAGGACGGACAGGACATTCACACAACACTTAACATCCATGCCCGCGGCCGGATCCGAACCGGCGGCCTTCGGCACGCGGAGCTAGCACTCTAGACCCTACGCTACCGAGGCCGGCGGTTAGAACAATTGCTATTAAAGGTTTTAGGTCTGGCCACGAGTTCAAATCTGGGTCAAGTTAGGAATTTTTGAAAGTTGCTTCTGATCAAACGAGCCATGTCTAGACGTTCTGTGTTCGTATTCCACGTTAAACTATAGGTTCCACCAATTCAGGGGTGGAATGCTTGGCAAATCGTAGATGGTCGAACAATCCTTCGGGATCTCCCGGCCAACAATGCCATATGCGTATACTTCTTTATGCTGTATTGTTCGCTCAGGAATTGTATCTCTCGCAGTCAGTTTGTGTATTTTATACACTAATAATAGTATAAATGCTAAAGCAAGTATCTGTCTGTCACGTTTTGACAACTAAACAGCTGTACTGACAATGATGAAATGTGACAAGGAAATACTTTGTATCTTCAGGAAGTACACAGGATACTTTTTTTCTTCTTTTGATGAATTACAGTTTCTGTCATTAAATTTTGCAATCTACCTTATGGTGAATGATAGACGGATGCGTGTGTAAGTCTGTAATGTTACATCGGTTACTCAGGCTGTGCTTGTGTCACAGTCAGTTAGTTTATGATCTGTTAGTAAATTTCGTTTACAGACAAAACTTATTATTTAGTATAGATGTTGATTTGTGATGTCTACCTAAAAGTTTCTGGCATCAGTATATTTTGCCTTCTTTTTTGACATGCCTCACAGGCGTAAAAGAGACCTATGGAGTAGCTCTAGCAGAGCACGAGCAGCTAATGTTATTAGAACCTAAGAATTTGATGCTCATGCTGAAGAAAGAAGAGAAGACGAAGCTGAAATTGAAGCTTCTTCTCAGTTTAAGCACCCTCCTTGCCCTAAGTTTTTTTCTTCTATTTTTAAACATGTTGCAAATTCATGAAACAGGATCAATGGCAGAATGGTATGGCTTCCTCGTCATATTATGATGACTACTTGTTTATGACACCTCTTACGTAACTTACAGATTTCTATATTGAATTCTAGCTATGAAATTCTAAGTGCATGCGTACGTATTCGTGGGTAACTGCTAGTACAACAATAAAACAATCTATCCGTTCACTCGCCACGGAGAATGACTTAAAATATTGTTTGTAAAGAGGCTCTGTGATCAATGCTGAATTTTGCCTGAACGTCATCAATCAAGATAAAATCATTTTAAGTGGTGTTACTTTCAAAAGGTGGCGAAACCAAATAAAGTGTTAATGCCTTAAAAACATTTACATTCAACTTATATTCGGAACGGAAGTAGGAGAAACAATAAAAAAGGTAAAAAAGATGGCTGCTTCTCTGCTTTTTCCTACGTAGCCAACATTTAATTGATTGGGTGCGCAGACTTCCGCGGTCGTTGTCAATGTAATCTTGGTTGTCCGGGTTGAACCGCGTCAATTTGTCGAAACCCGGCGTGTCAGAGAAGCATTGGAAATCAAAAAAAGACCAGATAATGTGAACACGGACGGCGGGCTACAACTTGACCAAATATGGTCATGCTTGATCAGGAAAACGCGGGACGCAGGCCCCCATCGGACCGGCCACGCTGGCGGCGGTAGTTTGAGTGACGTCACTCCAAACGGCTAGCGCGTTCTTCGGGAGCTATATATAGGCGCCAGCAGTTCCAGCCGTGACAGTACTCTGAAGAAGGCCACAAAATGATGGCCGAAACGTTAGGTTTAGACAAATTGACGCGGTTCAACCCGGACAACCAAGATTACATTTAATTGATTGTTTATCAGTGAATAAACAGTAAAAATCTCAAATCCTTCGTGGCTAAAGTCAAAGGCATAACGAGTGAGATTGATGCTGTAAAGTATTGTGAACAGCTACAGAAATTTGTGTGAAGGTATCTAGCTATGTATGTCAAGTTGGAATAAATACTAATGAGTGTTATGTACACAATTAGAAAAATGAAGGTTTCTGTAGAATTATATAGAGTGGGGAACGAATTGCTTATTGAGTTTAAACAACTCAAGTGTCGATACATTGCGCAGGTGATAGTGCGAGATTTCTAAATCCTGCATTTACTGGAGAAATTGAATGCAGTGTACCAGGAAAGCGAGGGAACTGGTATAGAAAAGCTTAATCAAAATATTGCTTCGGTATGCTAGAATACCATAGGACCCACGATATGCGTATTAAATACAGGAGGTGGAGGTTGAAGAGGAGACCAGCTATATTTGTTTCGACAGAACCAACCAGTGACTGAAATGATGAAGGAGCTGAGTTAGAAGTTGCTGAAAGTCAAGATACGGCTGGAGAGGGTCTGGGGGTGTATGAAGTATATATTGATGATGATTCATATTGATGAAGGTCATATACCTTACACTATATAAACTTCTAAATTTTCTGAAAAATGTCAGAAAAAAATTAGTACCCAACATTACATTTCCGTAAATCTAAAAATGAAGCTTCTTATTGTATTTAGCTTATAAATACATCATGTGGAAGACGCACAAAAGGCAATCTACAAGTAAAAAATTTACTATAAACTATATAAACTTAATAGTTTCTCGCTTTACTTTAAAGAATCTGTTATAATGCAATTCAAATGAGTAGTTATTGGCGAGTGATCAGCATATAAGAAAAATGTTTCAAGATTCAAATAAAGCATAAAACATGAATCTTTTATTTTTTTTTTTTTTTTTAAAAAAAGGTGACAGCTATATAGCATTATGTCGTCCAACCTATCTTCTGATAGTAATCCACCAACACAATCATTCATCAGAATGACGAATAGCAATGTTCCCAATACGCTACCCTGTGGCAATCCCATTTTCACTTCTACATCTTTTGATACTGCATTTCCTACCCTATCATTTTTCTTTCTATCTTTTAATAATTCTTCTACCCAGCAAATTACTTTTTCATCCGCTGCAATAGTTTCCATCTTATTTAGCTCCATTTTATGGATTACTCTATTAAAAGTTTTTGAAAGATGTAATGCTACACTATCAATTTGTTCTCCCGTATCCATTTCGTCCGAAATACCTTGCATATAGCTTTCTAATTGAAATTCGCATGAATATCTTTGCCTAAAACCATTTTGTCGACTTGGCTTGACAGATACCTCTGATGTGGTTGTACATCAATCTCTCCATTAATTTACCTACCACTGATGTTAAACTGGGCCTGTAATTTTAGCCCGTATTTGTCACCCTTGTGGACCGATAGTACTACTGCATTTTTCCAGTACTCTGGTAAGCAGCAAGTATCAAGACTCAATTTGAATAACGTTTCAAGATATGGTACAATGTCAAATCCTGCTATCTTTAAGATATCCGTACTAATATTATATACACCAGTCCCTATATGTTCATTTTAGCTTTAATAGTTTCTTCACGACATCCTCTGGATGAATTTCAATGTTTTTTTTAGTCTGCTCATGTTTAACTTAGTGGGTAAGCTCGTTCACCGGTTTACATCCTCCCATTTCCGAATCATAATCCCTCTAAACTAGTGCTTATTTTCATATCCTCAGTAACTTCTTCTTATCTATAACAGTCACAACACCCTCCCTTCCCCTCAGTTTTCTATCATAGCTATAGTAATTACTAGTTTACATTTTCTGAACATTTCTACTTCAAAGTTACGATTCTTACAACTTTCGGGCATAAATTAATGCGTGTTTTAATTCCCTTCTTCTTCTATATAGTTATTATTGTTTATTATTTTGGTTATTTTTTATTTTAGTATATTCTCCTTTTTTTGTTAATACACGCCGTGAGCGTTACTGGCCACACTATTTTGTGCTTGGTTGGTTTTCTTATTATTCTACACGTGCCGCCGTTTCCATTAGAGTCCGATTCACCCAGTGGCACAAGAGTTTCCTTTATTCGCCAGTTTATGGATTCCAATAGTTCGTCCCCAGACGTGATACACGCCGCTTCCTCACTCCTCATTCCCTCTCTGTAAGCGGTGTACCGAGGGTGCTGGTGTAACGGTTAGCTTTCTGTCCGCGCATTCGGGAGGACGGCGGTTTGAATCCCCGTTCGGGCATCCAGATTTGGGTTTTCCATGGTTTCCCAAATCACTCCAGGCAAATGCCGGGATGGGATGCTTCCTTCAAAAGGCCATGGCCGAATTCCTTCCCATTCCTGGCACCCCCCCCCCCCCATCCTTTCCCGTCTCTAAAGACCTCGCTGTTAAGAGACGTTAAGCAGTTAAAAAAAATGTAAGCGGTAACGCTCTGACCACGCATTCGAGAGTACGCTGGTTCGAATCCCCGTCCAACCATCCTGTTTAGGGTTTCCTATGGTTTCCCCGGATCACTGCAGGCGAATGCCGGTATGGGTCCTTCAAAAGGCCATGGCCGAACTCCGTCCCATTCTTTGCCCCCAGTACTTTCTCGCCTCTAATGTTCTCGACGAAGACGAGGCGTAAAGCCAAAATAGGAAAAAAAGGCAGTCATTGGGGACTGCGACAGAAGTGAAAACTTAACACTATGAATATCATACGCGGAACACGTCATACATATAGTTACAGATATACTAAATAATAATAAGTCCGGTGACAGGGTTTCTATTGGCTGCACTTCCCGCCCCTGTCTTAGCCGCCTTATCCAACCCGGTAGTTCTGCCAGGTACAGGGGACCTACACTTTAACGACGGATCCGAAACACGGAAGCGTTCTGGGGTACTTCACACAACACAGCAAGCTATACCAGAGGTGAATGTCGGGTTAATGGTCTATGTAAATTCCCGGCGAGACAGAGTTTCGAAACGGGGACCTTTCGTTCACCAGTCAGACACCTTAACCACTGAGCCACCAGACCGCAACAGATATACTGTTAATATTAGCATGTCAGAAATGCGAACTCATAAGATTTTACCCATTCAAAAATCGGCCAACGCGCTTAAAGAATTTTTCACTTCAAAAACTAAAAATTTAACTTAGTCCACAACCGACGCCTCATCGAATCTTCCTGAAGGAAAGGTACCAAGCTATTGTGTCACAGGCAGAAACGTCAATTCCCTTCCTCAGGAGCCTACAGTTTGTAAAATTAAATTATTTATATCATCTTTCATTACTTTATTGTTGCTTTACATTAACAAATACAATTCTCAGTTTCATCTAAACTTCGCCGTACTACACACGATCTCTGCTTCTCATCTGTTCTTCACGTCAAAGATCTTCCTCCCTGCACTGTTTATTCCAGAGATTTTCATGTACATTGTTCATTCGGTAACGGCGCATGGATTTCTTTGACACAATATTAATAACACGATAAAAATAACAATATATAAAACACTTTTAACACCATACACACATAATCAGCTTAACATTAATCAAATACAAAATAATGAATCGGAAATACCACTATCAATACGCTTCCCATTGAAATAATATAAAAACATTAATTATTAATTATTTAAAAACTAAGATGCTGTGTATTCTTACAAGTTTAACTCAATAACAGTAATAAAAAATATTGTACATTTAGATTTACTTTCTTCTAAGCAAGATATAAAATTATTTAAAAAATTTTACTGTGCTTTTTTTGAATGCGGTTTTAATTTTTTTAAACAATTATTTTATTTTTAAATTATTTGTAGTTTGTTTTGTATTTTAAATATGCCGCAGCAGTTCTCATGTTGTGAACTTCCTGGTAGCTCAGTGGTTAAAGCGCTTGCTGTTTTTATATACCCCATCTACTTCCAGAACAGCGTGTTAAGGAATGTCAGTTTAAAATTTGGTCCAGGCTGTGTTTCGACCTAATCATAACATATGGTAAAGCTGCTGCTCGATAATCAAAACATGTAACATTTGGGTATTAATACATACCAAATACACAAATCTGTCTCTAGAATATATCTGTTTGTTCCGGCATCACACAATAAATATAGATTTTTAATTTTTTTCTACAAAGTGAAAGCTTGGGATCCAAGTTTACATCTGAGGTACATGTTGAGACATTAGGAGACATTTATTATATGAATATTCTGCCACGACTTAAAAATAGCTTAATTGATTTTGACGGGATTTAAAACTGTGAATTTTTGTAAAGAACATTGGAAATTAAAAGGGGTGGGGGTAAAGGGGAAGAGGGATTGGGCTTTTGTATACCAAATGTAGACTCTGTTTTCTGATTGATTTAAAGTATACGTGTGTAAATTTCTATTGACATCAGATTAAAACTGGAGGTATGCATAAAAAACAATTAAGGGGTGTAGAGGCGAAGAGTAGTTTGGTTTTTGTAAAGCAAGTGTGAACAGTATTTTTCTCTTTGTTTTAAAGTATACATGTACAAAGTTCCATCGAAACCAGATTAAAACTGTAGCTTTGTGTAAAAAACATTTGCAAAAATTAAATGGGGTAAGGGAGTGAGCCGTTGGGTTTTGTAAAAAGAATGTAGACACTATGTTTCTCTTTGTTTTTAAGTATACATGTGCAGTGTTCCATCGAAATCTGATAAAAACCGTGGGTATCTATAAAGAAAATTGGAAATTAGGAGGAGTGGAGGTAGAAGGGAAGAGGGGTTGGGCTTCTGCAACCAAATTTAAACATGTTATGTATATTTTAAAGTATACGTGTGCAAATTCCTTCAGAATCGGATAGAAACCGTAGCTTTGTGTAGATTAAGGGGATGGAAAGGGGGAGAGGGGTTTGGCTTCTCTAAACCAAATATAGACACTATTGTTTTGAAGTAAACATGTGCATATTTCCTTCAAAATCAGATAGAAACTGTAGCTTTATATAAAGAACATTGACAGTAATTAAAGTGGTAGAAAGGGGGATAGGGTTTGCGTTTTTGTGAAAGTAATGTGGACAGTATTTTTCTTTTTCTCTCTGTTTTAAAGTAAACGCATGCGAGATCCATCTAAATCGGATTAAAATGTTGGTTTGTACAAAAATTAAAGGGTGTTAAAGGGAAGCTAGTGTAGTTTTTGGTTTTTATGGTCAGAAATCTTCTCCATAAAAAATACATATATGTGCCAACTTTCATAAAGATCGGTTATTGGTAGCTTTTTAAAAAGAAAATTGACAAAAATCAAGGGGGTGGAAACGGGGAGAGGGGTTAACTTTATGCAAACCAAAAGCTGACATTATTTTTCTCTTTATTTTATAGTAAAAGTGTGCTAAGTTCTATCTATACCGTATGCAAATTGTGAGTTTGTATAAAAATTAAGCTGTTTAATAGAGAGAGGGGGTTGTTTTTGGATATTTTGGTCAGAAACCTTCATCGTGAAAAAATTACATATAAGTCCCAACATTCGTGATAATCGGTCAAACGGTATCAACCGTAACCTTTTTAAAGAACATTGACAAAAATAAAGAAAGCAGAAGGAGGGAGAAGGGTTGGCCTTTGGCAGACCAAATGTTGACATGATTTTTCTCTTTATTATAAAGTATACATGTGCAAAGATCAATCAAAATCAGATAAGAAATGTAGGTTTCTATAAAATTAAGGGGTGTAAAGGGGGAGATGGGATGGTTTTTTGTATTTTTGGACAGAAACCTTTCCCATGAAAAATTACATGTATATGCAGGCTTAATGGAGATCAGTTAAATAGTGTCGACTGTAGCTTTATATAAAGAACATTGTCAAAAATTAGGGGGTGGATTGGGGGAGAGGGGTTCAGTTTTTTAACCAAACGTTGCCAGTATTTTTTTCTTTATTTTTGACTTTATGTGTCTAATTTTCCATCGAAATGGGATAAAAAATGTGGGGTTGTATAAAAATTAAGGGGAGTAAAGGGGTAGAAGGGGTGGTTTCTCAATGAAATTCATATGGGACCACTTTGGAGGTATACCCAATCCACTAAAAAAAATTAATTTACATCGGCTGAAGTATCTAGGCGTAACAGTACAAAGCAACATGAAATGGGACTTGCACATAACTTCCGTTGTAGGAAAAGCTAATTCCAAACTACGATTCATAGGACGTATTTTGAGAAGTTGTAATGCTCATACAAAGGAAATAGCGTACAAAACACTAGTGCGTCCGCATTTGGAATACTGTTGTGGAATTTGGGATCCGTATCGCAAGGGATTGATTGACGCATTAGAGAAAGTACAGAGAAGAGCCGCTCGATTCGTGACTGCTAGTTACAGTCCTTACGTAAGTGTCACAGAGCTAATTCGTGGGTTGGGCTGGGATTGTTTGGCGGACAGACGACGTCGTTTTCGTTTGAATTTGCTGGAGAATATGCGAAAATCTTTAAGTTACGAGTGCAACGAAATACTTCTTCCGCCAACCTATTTAGGTCGCAATGACAGGAGGGATAAGATTAGAGAAATAAGATGCCGTACTGATTCATTTATGTATTCCTTCTTTCCTCGATCTGTTCGGGATTGGAATGCGCAGAATTAGAATTGGTGCTTAGCACCCTCTGCCACCCACAGTATTTGTGATTTGCAGAGTATAGATGTAGAATTGGCAAAGATATCGCTGAACATACATAAAAAGAATTTAAAAAAATAGACTAATTGAGAACCTCCTCCTTTTTTTGAAGTCGGTTAGTAAAAAAGAGACACATGGCTCCCATTGGTCAGGAAAGTACAGTTTAGTGATGTTAGCTGATGATCCCTCCTTAGATAGTATAGTTCCTTAGTGCTGTGAGATCAGTGAACGCTAACTTGGTGACTTAATTTTGTTCGAAATAGTCTTCAGTGTGCTGATGTAGCAGTTCTGAAACCTGCATGCTGTTGAACGAAATTTCGCTCCAAGATGCATCCAATTCAATTTAATATCAGACGCGCAGACAGACTACTTAAAACGCAAAAATCTGTTCAGAATCACTAACAGCAAAAAATTTCCGTGCATCGTTTTTGTTTGATCTCGCATATCCTCTGAATGTATCCTCCAGTTCTTAAGTTTTTAATTTCGCAGGCAGGTGAGACAAATTGCATTTTACTTTGTCTGTCATACATAGATATTGACACAAGATCGCCATGTATGTCATATTACAAGCATTTACACTTTGTGTCATCACGTTTAATACTACTTAGAGGCCTCAAATTCTCCAGTTGTTTAATTGCATTCAAAGCGGTAACAGTAGCTGTACGAGTGACTGGATTATGGAGTTTATCAACGAATAACACGTTGTATTTAACACGTTCGAGGAAATGCTCCTCTCATATTTCCGAAGGAGAAAAATTGTCGACTTGTTAATTAAACAGCAGTGCACATAAACTGTTGGTCATGCGGCACAAAGAGGTAGCGAGATGGGATTAATTATTCCACCTCCGCCATAGCGAGTGAGATTAAAGCGAGCTTAAGGCTCATTAAAACACAAAGGGCGCCAGCGAAACTCGCCTTTCATGGGGCCAAGCCAAGCGCTGGCTGCTCTTTTGTTTAAGAGAATCCAGCGGCTCAACTCTTGTGAGGGTGTGCTGTAAACACATAGACAAGCTACCGTCCTCTCTTAGCTCTCGCTGTATTCGCATTGTAGTGGGAACTGGGACAGTACTACACTTTAATCAAATTTGGCTGGTCTAAAAGTTCGCCATTATTCTCTGTGATTTCTTATTTTTCCCCACCAGTTCTAAGAATTTTTACTTTTTCATCGTCATTTTATTTCCATACATCAAAAATAAACAATTTCCCGTATTATAAAACTGAGAAGCAATCACAATAAGATAAAAGCAACATAGTACACTGCGACAATAAATGTAATAGCAGTCTATGTCTAAAATGTAGAGGTTCATAAATTGAGTCTGATGGATTTGGAAATAGTAATGGCAATCTTGTGGGACAAGCTGATACTATAATTGGGCACCATTTATTAATTTTTAACATAAATCAAAAATAATATGGATGTGGTCGTAATGACCTGGTGACAGTGTTTCTATTAGCTGCACATTCTGTCCCTGTCGTAGTCGCCTTAACCTAATCCGGTAGTCCTACCGATTACAGGGGACCTACAATTTAACGAGGAATCCGATCCATGGAAGCGTTCTGGCGTACTTCAAATTACACAGCAAGCAGTGCCAGGGCTGAAGGTCGGATTAAGCGCCTATGAACATCCCCTTCGTCCCCCCCCCCCCGCCCCCCGAGACAGAAATTGGAACCCGGAACCTTTTAATCCCAAACCACTGAGCCACCGGACCACTCATTATAATGAAAGCATTTAAATAATTTATTGTCACTGAAACTTTGAAAGCAAACAAAAGTTACATTTATGATTGCAGAATCTTGAGTGAATGTATTGTTTGACAATTGCAAGCTGTGGGTACGTGAGGACACCCACACACGTCATCAACGTTCCAGTCGCCCCAGACAAACCACTCCAAGGGAGGACCGCTGTATGGTGCATCATGCATCACGCGAACCAGTGGCATCTGTAGCTGACATCCCGACACAAGTATTGCACTCTTTACAATACCCTGTGTCACCCCGCACAATTTCTTTCCATCGGCCAAACTACGGATACACCGTCGACTTAATTGACTGGTATTAACACCGAAACACAGACGGCTGTATTTTGAATTATACTTGACACGGCAAGAATGGACGGAAGACGAGTAGCGTCGCATCACGTTTAGCAATGAATTGTAGTTCTGTCTGGTCACACCATCGTGTTCGCGTATAGAAGCGTAACTCTTTTTTAAAAAAATTACACCACTTTACAATTTATTTGCACCACTCATCCTTATCACTATTCCTGTTTGCACTCTTCTATGCTTCTTTGGGTTTTACCAGGTGAAGTCGGTGATCCTAACTACTCGCCACATATCCAACCAACGATGCCAAGATTGAGTCATGGTACCTACGAATTGTTGTCATTGGTAGGTGAAATCTTCTTTGAACAATGCTTTATTTAGCACCGCCTTGGCTCGGTCGCAGATATATGTGATGTTCTGGGTATAACTAAGTCTTTCATCAAGGGTAACTCCCAATTACTTGCAGATACTTACACTTTTTATGGATGTATTGCGTATTTTGACGATTGGGTCTCGTTTTAGCCGCCCTCGCAACATCATGTATTGTGTCTTGTGCGGGGTGAATTGGAGTTTTACCTCCGAACACCAACTGATCAGTCGCTCCACAGCACCCTTACATCTAGACTCCGTCTCTAAAGACCTCGATATTAAGAGACGTTAAGCAGTTAAAAAAATACATCTAGACTCAATCTCCTTCCTGTTATTTCCCTCTGCCAGAACCAGTAGATCATCAGCAATCGCCACTGATGATAGAAGACCTTCCACATCTAGTCACTCCAGCGCTTCCTCAAATGACGTGCCCCACATTTCCGGACCACCAACGGAGCCTTGCGGATATCCCTTGGTTAGTTTATTCTCTATTACTTCACGTGGACGCGTAACTGCTGGAATTATAATTGTGTGATGGAGGGCTAGACAGTATGACTTCAGGTCTCCTCTGAATCTGTTAGGAACCACTACGGCACAGTGCCACGACAGTAACATCCTGCGTTCTCTTTTTCACCCGGTCCCCCGAGTTGTTCATAATCACGTGTGGCATTAGACCCGGTGCCAATCCGCCGTATCGAGGGAATACTGTGAAAGCTCTGGGCCGATTTGCCTCAGGAGAGGATACAGTAGCTATACTACTCCCTTCTGCGCCGAATCGACATTTGTACTAAGGTTTGAGGAGCTGCGATGCCCTAGTGAAATAAGATTAGTACTGTGCCTGTACTACGAACTCCGATATCCATTTGATCTGATGTTGTAATCTTTGAAATAAAGACACATGACCAAAAGACTCGTGCAGTTTCATTTCAATATCACATTATTTCAGGGCGCTTAACTTTTTTTTGATGGTTAGTGTAATTAAAATCAAGGGACGTAGAATTTAATTAAATACGGATATATAATTTCCAGTTTTATCTGACTAGTTACATAGTATGCAAAAAAAAGTTTGGATACGGACACTAAGCAATGAGAATCTCTTATATTCAGATCTCTTATGGGTTAGAACTTCTGGAGATAATAGGGCTTGATTAGTGTGTCTTGATTGTCACCGTTTGATCTGGACCAGGTAACATGTCGGGGATGCCTGAGAATCGTCACGTAAACATGATAGAACAGCTGGTGTGGACTAGGCAGTATACAAACTGCACTCCCTTCGACAGAATTTGTCTGAAATCCCTCGATGCAAAGACATTAATTGGACCAGACAAGAAAGCAATACACTCTCCGCCACCCAATTTTAATGAATCTCTGAGTAATAATAGTAGTAATAGAAAGTGTTATGTTCCCTATAACTACATACGTTCTTCTTGTAGGTCTTCACTTGCTCCGAGTCGGCCATGCGCTGCCTGCTACCGCCGTGTCACCCGCAGCAACAAACCAGATGGGACATGACTGCCCTCAAGCCACATCCAGTACGAAATAGTGGCTAATCGACCAGCTTAAAAGTCCCTGGAAATCTTTCCGCTACTTTTACTCTAGTATTTGCAAGGATGGTCTCTCCTTTTACTGTCGTATTGTCCCGGTTTAATACCAGTGGAGGAATCTAGCATTTCACACCCTTTGGGTCGAACCTGTAGAATTTTCCGACAGACCATATTGTCTGCTTGGCTTTTCCACTTAAACTTAGTAGATGGTGTTCACTCGGCGCGATAAAACACATTGTTGCAAACTAAGTAAAGGTGTCCTACCAGCATACACTATGGCTCCTCCAGGTGTTCGAATCTTCCACTGACGGAAGTACTGGATATGGGAGTGGCACTCCCGCAGAGCCCGAGCCAACACCTCCTTGCATTGCGCGGGTTCAGTTGATACTAGACCTCCGTGGTTCAAGCGTTTGCAACATCGATCCTTGGGTTAGGCGAAAGCAGTGGACTACCATTTACCTGTGTGCGAAACATTACGTGGACGCTGCCTTGAGGGTACAAAGTACCGGCTCTTTCGTTGTTGCGTTAGCGGGAGGATTTCATGAGAGCGATTTGTCCTTTGACTTCGGTAGCATAGAGCAAATGGTACCGGCAGAACGGGATCACACAGTACCGGTAGATCCTGGTTGATATGAAGACTTTGATAAAAGTCAGGTGATGTGTGCCCCCTTCCGTTCCGGGGGTTCAAGTGACGTGATTGGTCAAAAGCCGCAAAGCTGGTATATCAGAAGCATCGGAACAATATCCATCCCGGCAGCAGTGGGCACTACATCCTTGACGTACTGTATACTGCTTTCATTTGTACTCTCGAGAGTCGTGTGAAAGGTTTTCTGACGTGATTACGATTGCACAAAATGAATTAACAGACTTTGAACGAGGAATGGTAGTTGGTGCTAGACGCATGGGGCATTCAATTTCCAAAGTTGTTCAACATTCCTAGGTCCATAATGTCAAGAATGTGCCGTGAATATGTAATTTTGGGCATTACCTCCCGCCATGGACAACGCAGTGACGGAGACCTGTGACGTGCAGCAAAATTTGGGATTGATGGGATCTGGCTGCAGAACACCGACGCGAGTTCCTCTGGTAACAAAACGCCATTGACAGAAGCGCCTCTCCTGGACTCGTGAACATATCGGTTGGACCCTAGACGACTGTAAAAATGCTGCGTGGTGAGATGAGTCACGACTCCAGATGGTAAGAACTGAAGATAGGGTTCGATTGTTGTGCAGTCCCGACGAGGCCACGGAACCAGGTTAGCAGAAAGGCACTGTGCAAGCTGGTGGTAGCTCTATAATGGCATGGGCTGTGTTTACATTGAATGGACTGAGGCTTCTGGTCAAACTGAACCAACCATTCATTAGAAATGGCTATCTTCGGCTGCTTGAAACCTTTTTCAGCTATTCATGTCTTTCATGATCCCAAAAATGATGGTCTTTTACAGAATGACAATGCGCGATCGATTTGAGGAACATTCTGGACAATTCCAGCAAAAGATTTCGCCATCTAGATCCGTGACACATGGATCCAATCGAACATATTTGGAGCTTCCGATGCTTTATTGAGTCAATCTCACTTCAGTGTGTGTTTCACTTCTCTGAACAATAGGGGGTCCTTAATGATGTTAGGAGGTCTGACATGAATTTTGGCACTTCATTATATATTTAAAATAGAATGTATTCAAGAATAGAACTTGCATTGAAATATACCCAATTTTTCCCGCAATAGTTCTTGATCAATGCAATCAAATACTTATGAAATATCACAAAACATTCATACAGAAGTCGTTCTATTATTTAATTCATCAAAAGCGTACCGCTTTTGATGAATTAAATAAGTAAAGAAGTAATACATATCCATGAACGTGAATGAGCCTTTCTGGAATCCCAATTTTGACGCAGTCAGAATATAGAATGCGTAACTTATTTCATTAATCTGTGATACATAACTTTTTCAGAAATCTTTGGGAATATTGGATGTAAAGAAATTGATCGGAGCTTTGGGTCGAGTCAACGGCGGCACTGGCTACCATTTTCTCGAAGCGATTCGGGCCATTTTTGAACCTCAATTTCTTCGGTCGTATTCATGCTACATGTCTCAAATTTCTGTTATGCATAAATATCAGCAATCTTAGCAAACCTACTAAATTTTATTTTATTACTGGTCTTAGTTCGGATGTTAATCGAATGCAAACTTCAGCGATTTTGTCATTCACTCACTGACTGACTGATGATCATCAAAACTTTAAGGCACTTCCCGTAGCCGTAGAAAGCTGAAATTTGGTTCACAGATAAAATTTTACCCACATATTATAAGAAAATTCTGAAACTCATAATTATAAGAAAATTGGAACCCCCTTACCTACCCCTAACGTGAAATCGCTTTCTACCCTAATTACTTTATATACATCAAATTTTCACTGTGGAATGAGCTTACTATATTTAACCAATGCGTTAAATTTTATTTATTTCCTTTTCTTACCTTGGAAGTTATTGAAATTCAAAATTTTATTTGGAATTCCACTGTACTTCCAGTAATCCTAGAAACAAGTAATTTGGTAAACATATATGGTTTCATCCCTGAATCATAAGAAAAATCTGATATTGGAATTTTTCCCCGTATTTAATTAATTACAATCCGAAACATTAAAAATTCTGGCACATATTTGAGGCTTAATTACTTTGTTCCGGTTGAAGCTATAAACCTGAGATTTCTATACTACATAGTGGCAAGCAAGTTTAACCAAAGCGTTAAATTTTACTTTGTTCCTATGGTTAGTTTGGAAGCTGATGACTTGGCCTTTATGCACGTCTTAATTTTTACTGAAATTGAGGGCATAATATATACTTGCCAAATTCGAAAAAGAGTGAGGGATATCTTGGGTTTTAAGTATTTATAAGTTTGATAAAGCAACACATTTAAGGTATTTATATAGGTTAACTAAAACATGACCTGCATAATGGCCAAGTCGTCAGATTTTTTTTATCCTAAATAAACGATCTATGACACCGAGAGAAACCATTCTGTTTCACAAAGTGTAGTGAATACAAACTGTAAAGTATAGACTTGGCTCAGAAGAAGATCTCATAAACTTTTTGTTACTACATAAACACCAGACTTGGCCTATTTTTACAAGAATTGTTTTTGTGGTATTATCTATCCTATATGACACTGGAAGTATTCCTGCGTACTAGTCATGCGAGAAAGAGAATTGTTTTTTTTTTTTTAAACTCCAAGTTAAAGTCTTTGCATGGATCCATTTGATCAATTGCGAAAGCTTGAATGTTAGAGACCTGTAAATTTACTTCAATTATCAAGATTTGCTGCTTTTTGTTTGAAACTATTGAATCACATATTTTGGTTCATGGAGTTCCTTCTATTATCTTCTTCGCTCATGGGTCTCTCATCAATGTGGGAAAAATGAAATTAATTTTCAGTTTACGAAGACCAACTGCAAAAATTGCCTAGTATTATGGTTCCTGAGAAGAACAAGTCAATATGCCTCCTTGGACGTAACAATAAGCGTCTTCTAAGATGTAGTTATCATTATAACTCTCCTCTCAGGTGATTTATCTCATTTACAAGAGCACGGTCAGCGTTACTGGTTCAACATGCGTGGTAGATCTTAGGTAGCATTGCCATATTGGAACAGAGTAACCTCGGCTGCGATCTTAAGTCTGGCTATCTTGATAATTGATTTAACGCAGTTTTCCATATTTGTCTGAACAGGGGTCATCGACCGTTTAATACCTACCACCGAATTTTACATCTCTGCATATGATTAAATTTCCTTAACACGAATATGATCAGCAATAGCTCAATTGAGCTCAGATGAGAAGTAATTTTCAGAGGAAATGGTTTTTAAAGAATGTGTGGTAATCTGGGACTATTATGGGAAGATACCCCATTTTCCCCATAAAACTATAATGCAATAAACCTCAGCACAAAGTTCACGTAGTTCGCAGACACGTAGTTACTATCACTGCAGCAACCCGATTGGAATTTTATTACATGGACTGTGGTCGGTCAAATAATATGGGTACATGAGAGAGAGTCGAGAACAAAACATTTTGTGCCATTTTTTATTTATTGTTAGTAAAAGTGACTAAAGGAAATAATATTAAAATGAAAAACAAGCTGAAAGATAACTATGGGTTTATCAAGAACATACAGGACTGGTGATACAAGCGCACTGTAGAAAATAATATTAAAACTGGCTCTAACACTGCAACTCTGAAATGATTCAAGGAAATACTCGTATATAATACCTAGATAAGTAATAAATTCCCCGGAACAGCCGAAGGAAGAAAATAGTAAACGAAGCACTGCTGAAGCCTTCCGAGTAAGTTGAACAGTAAATTAATTCTTCGAAACTGTTATTTTTTTTCCACTTATTTCGGAACCATGGAAAACCGAAATCTGGATGGCCATACGGGGATTTGAACTCATGTCCTTCCACTTACCCATCGGGCTCGGTTCTTGGCTGGTGATGTAATATCCTGTAGAGGAACTAAAGTGCATTCCGTGTTTTGGACCATTGTAGCGCTAAAACAACTGTCATTTGAGGAAGATGCACTTGGAAAAGAGGTGCTTTGTTACCTCTGGGTAATTTATGTTGTCCTTATGATTTTAGTACTGAGGTGGTGGTAGACGACTTTCTCACATTGTGTGAGTGAGTTGGGGAGGTATTCTTAAGTTTTGCGGTGGCTTATGGGTACGGATAGTGTCTAACAGGACGGTAGCTACAGTACAGTACGTCACAATGGGAAAGAACTATTTATTTTTTTGCAATCTCAAACCATCAAAAATGTAATATAGTTTCCTTTTATCATAAACTAGCTGATACCCGCGACTTCGTACGCGTAAAATAATAATTTCTTTGCCAGAATTGAATATAGAAAGTTGTTGGTAGCGAAGGATTGGTCCCAAACAACACCGAGTCGGCATAATATGACCGGAAAGCCATCACTATATCATTCTACCATCGAACCTGTCTCTTGCAGAGAATCAATTTCCAACATATTTAAAAACAGATAAACAAACGAAGGTGAGCGGATGTGGGGGGCTCGTGCTCTGCTAAAGCTGCAACTTAGGCCAGTTTATGCCCGCAAGGCATGTCAATAAAGAAGGCAAAATAAACTGGTGCCAGACACATTTAAGCAGACACAAACTAATAGGACAGAGAAAATCGACATCTATACTAAATAATACGTTATTTCTCTAAAAGAAATTTATTAACAAATTATACACTAACATAATGCGCGAGAAGTATAGCTTGAGCACGCTATGTAACTTTACAGACTAACACACACATCCGTCTCTCTCTGTCACCATTCGATAAGTTCTCAAAATTTCGTTTCTACAACTGTTACTCATACCGAAAAAAAAAATGTCCTGTGCCCTCCATACAGATTTTCTTGTCAAATTCCGTCAATATCGGTATAGGCATTTAGTCGTAAAAAGTAACAAAAGACAGAGACTTACTTCCACATTTCTAGTATTATTACTGCAGCTCACACACACACTGACTGCGAATCAACCCTGAGGGATTAATATAACGCAAAAAAGTGTACACCTACAGCATTGCAAGACTACCTACGATTTGCTTCGCATTGCACCCCTAACTTTGTGATATCTACAGTTTAACATTAAATCCGAATAACTGACGCCCCAGGCGTGACTCTTACGATCAAAAACAATTTTTAAAAATCTTAGCCTCTACGGGGATTTGAACCAGAGACCACGACCCAAACATTAGGAAGCAAGCGCTTTAACCACTTTTTTTTTTTTTTTAAATAATAAATTTGGGTTTCATTGTTCTCTTTTCCTGATTTATATTTATTAGTGGTACTTTCCATCAGTTGGTACAGTTTGGTTCCCCTTGTGCCTTTGATTCAAAGTCTTTCTTTGGGTTAGGCGGGGTTTATAAACAGTTTTATTTGGTTAAATTGTGATCATTGGAATGATTCTGTCATTATTATATCGAGCATCCGTGCGAAGTCTTTTTTATAATTTTGAGTTTGGATAATTTCGTAATATAGTATTCATATATGCTATATATTCGTCGTAAGTACTCTTTTCCGTTTGTAGCATATAAGTTAGGGTATTGCCTAGTATCCATTGTACCGTGTTGTGTTTCGTTTCAGGATATCTCTTTTTCTCAGGTTTCAGTATTTCCTGGATGCTCACGGTTAAAGGTGATGTTCTGTCAAGGAAGGCTATTCTTCTTCTTGCCCAATTCCATATTTTCTGGTTTTGGTTACACGTTATTCTGTGTATCAGGGTGTCAGTATTTCCGCAATTTCTGCATCTGTCATTCGGGGATAGATGTATTTCGTAAAGTCTTCTGTTGGTTGAGATTTTTTCATTTACGACGTCATACCACAAGGATTGTGTTTTAGTGTTTAGAGTTTTATTCGTTATATTTTTCCAGATGTTGCTCCAGTTGTATTGTGGATTTTTAATTTCGATTTTATTTCTGTGGTTAGATGTGTTGATTATTTTGTAGATTTCTTTTGTTGTCTTGTTGTACAGGGTGCATCCTTTGGTTTTTGCATAAGTTGTTTCTAGGTGAAATTTTCTCATATGTGGTAAGTGAACTTTATCGCGGCCATGTTGAAAGGTATTTCCTCAGTGACTGGTTTTGTTTCTTTAATCAAGTTATTTGTTGGGCCGTTTGGGTCATTTTCCGCTGTCGTTATGGTTCTTTTGAGGAATAATGCGCAGCATCTTTCGCGTACGCTTATCATTCCTATGCCTCCTTTTCCTAGGGGTAGAGTCATTGTTTTGAACGCTGTTTTGAAGATCTTACCCCTGCTTGCGAACCACCCGAGCAGATTCTGTATCCGATCTGCAATTGTGTCGGGTATCGGCAGTACTTGGGCGATGTAGACCATTTTACTCAATAAAGATACTTGTACGATTTTAGCCTTCTGTATTGCATCCAGATCTCTATCACAGTGCATGTTTATAACAGCCCTAATTTTTGGTAGTGTTATGAGCCAGTTTTTAGTTATTGTTTTCATAATGTTCTTTTGAAAAAATGCCTAATGTCTTATGTTCTTCTACTTGCTCGTACCAGATGTCTGTTGGAGGTGGGATCTCTGCCCACTTATTTGGAGCAGTGCAGTTTTCTTTGGGTTAAGTTTTGCGCCTGTTGCTTCCGTGAACGTTGTGATTATTTCCCGTTTTTTGGATGTCCTCCGCTGAAGTTTCGGCTATACAAATGTCGTCTGCGTATCCTCTGCATGTAAATTTGTATCCGTTTAGATTAATGCCTGTTAAATTTTGGTGACATTTCTCAAGCAGGGGTTCCGTTGCCAGTGCGTACAGGATCATTGATAGCGGGCATCCTTGTCTTATCGATCTTTCTATCTTGACGGGCGCTGACAGGTGTCCGTTTATAAGAAGTTTTGAATGTGTGTTTGTAATTATTTTCTTTATTACTTCCACGAATGGGGAGCCAAATCCTTTATGTTCCATGATTTTTAAGAGGTAATTATGTTCAATTCGGTCAAAAGCTTTTTCAAAATCGAGGAATAGTAGAGCTGATGGCGTTTGTTTTTCTGCGTTTATGCTGATATATCACGGTATTCGCACACAGTATTTAAGATGCTACGTCCGGGAATAGCACTGGTTTGATGAGGTCCTAAGATTTTCTCCATGAGGGGTTCCAGTCTAGTTTTGAGGATTCTCGTTAGTATTTTAAAGTCTGAATTTAACAAAGTTATTGGTCGTATTTCATTGATTTTTTTGATCTGGTTGCCTTTGGGTACTAGCACTATGATGCCCTCTGTGAAGGCGGTGGGAAGATTATCCTCTGTCCATAAGTCGTTTAGAATCTCTGTTAACTTATTTCTTAGCATGGGCCAGTAATGAATATAAAATTCTATGGGTAACCCATCCGGTCCTGGGGATTTCCCTCTTGCTGCTTTGTTTATCGATGTATGAATTTCATCCTGGTCAAAAATTCTTGTTAGAGTTGCTGATTCTTCCACACTTGCTGTGTTACTTGAGTTGGATATTAAATCGGCGATTGCCGCCGTACTAGTTGGAGTTGACTTAAAAATATTTTTATAATGCGTGGTAATTTCTTTAATTATATCTCTTCCGTCCTTGATGTTTTCACCATTTTCTTTAATTATATTGGTTATTAAAGTTTTTTTCTCCTTTTTGTGCTCCTTATAAGGTGGTACAAGGCTGCCGTTTCTTTGGTTGCGACGTCAGCGGTTTTGAAGTTGTCAGAAGTTTGTTTGCTTGCATATTTTGTAATGATAGGATCTTGGCTTTGTATTTTTTTATTTTTATATTAGTATCGACAGTTATGGTGGGCTCTTGGTATAATTCCTTGATGCATCTGTAATAATACTCAATTGTGCCCTTCATCCAATAGTTCTTTTGTGTCCCCCAGGAGATTAAGGTTCGTTTTAGTTTCGGTTTCACATGTTCAACCCACCAAGATAGTGTGCTTTTATATTTTTTACAGTTTTTTAGACATTCGTCCCAGACACTTTTGATTTCTTCGTCTAGCGCCGGGTCTTCAAGCATAGAGATGTTACATTTCCAGAATCCTTTGCCTCTGCTAACTGCTGCCTCTGCATGTTGACAGTACATTGCATACTGTTGTGATCTGAAAAGCTTAGAGGAAAAATGTTTGCACTGGTTGTTTTGGTTCGGAGAGTCTCCGTTACGTAGATCCTGTCGAGTCGGCTTGCCGAGTTGTTTGAGACATATGTGTAGGCTTTGGCATTTCCGTGAATGCATTCCCATGCGTCGTGAAAGTCCATCCCTCGAATGAGGTTAGTCAGCTCCCTGCACCCATTGAAATTTGGGGTTTGATCTTTTTGGCTTAGTACACAATTAAAGTCACCTCCCATTATTATTGCACCTGTGGTATTTCGCAGGAGATAGGGTAGCTCTGTTTTGTAGAAGTGCTCTTTGGGCTCGATTATTATTGCCAGAGGGGGCGTAAACATTGATTATTCGCGTGTTATTTATTGTAGTTGCAATGGCCCTGCCGTTTGTTAATGTTTCTGTACTAACCGTCTCAATTCCCTCTCTAATCACGAGGGCCGTTCCCGTGTTGGTTTCTTTGGAGTAGTTGATTATTCCATCGTATCCAGGGATGTTTAGTTCGTAAAAGTCACTTCTTGTAACATTGCGATGTCAATACTGTTTTGTTTAATATAATCCGCTAGGCATTTTATTTTGAATGGCGTAATTACTCTGTTCATATTTATAGTTGCAATGCTATAACTTTGATTGCTTGTCATTGGTTATTTTACGTCTCATCAGATCCCTCCATTACTTCCTCGTACCAGCTGTCTTTACTGAGGAGTTTTGGTTTATCTTCTTCTCTTATCTTCTGATCGTTTACGTATTTTGGTGTGTCTTGTCCTTCAATTCTCGCTTTGGTTGTTTCTTCTTCTTCTTCTTCTTGTCTTGATTTGGCGTTATTTGTTGTTCGTTCTACTTTTTCTGCTATCTTTTTACTGGTTTGCCGTTATTTTCGGTCGTTTCGCTGAGAGCTCGGCGTTTTTTTTGCTATGTATTGACTTGCGGTATTGGCACCATCCTTATTTTGCACTTCTGCTAGCTTGTCTTGTTATTCTCTTCTCGCATATTTCTTCCTCGGCTTTGCTATTGATCGTTGAGCTATGCATTTCAATCCGTTGTTTTGTTTCGGAATCTTCTTCTGCCTGGTGAGTTGTTTTATTTGTAATGTTTCTATGTGTATGACATGTTCTGGGAGACTCTCTTCTTCTATTTCTTTTTCATGTAATTTCTGTTCCGGTTCTTGTTCTTCATTTTCCTCTTCTTCTTGTCCAGATTTTTCGGCTTGTGTTTCCTGTTTCCCGCCGTGCTGTTCCGAGTTGTCCTCTACATCGATCCCCATGTTTTCCGTGTTTTCCAACGTTTCTGTGTGTGGCTCACATGCTGATGTTACAGTGTGGCCTATGTTTACACTGTTGACTTGTGCCGTGGCTTCTGCATAAGACGCTGTGTTGCTACTTTCCTTACTCGCTTCCGCGATTGCAGCATTTGCTGTTATAGTTTCTGATGTTGTTGACAATTTTACTCTTGGAAGTTGTAATGGTCGGCGTTTTGTACACTCAGATCTTAGATGTCCTGGTTCATTGCAAATAGAGCATGTGCACGTGCGCGTTGTCCGTCATATATTATTAATGCTTTGAAACCCTGTATCATTATATAGGAAGGTATATGTTTTTTTAAATCAATTTTCACACACCGTATGCCGTTGTTCGCTTGGAATCTGAACTTAGGGCTTCATTTTTCATCCGTCGCCGTTATTATTTCACCATAGTTTCGGATTGATGCCGTTACACACATATTACTTATTTCAAATGGCACATTAAAAACTCTTACTGATCGTAGCCCCAGCCCTGCGTGGCTTATATATACGGTACTTACGGTTCCATCTGGGTTCTGGTAGTCGGCTTTCCCTCCAGTTTTCTGTACGATAGTATTGCACAAGTTGTCATTTGTCATTTTAACGTATACTGCATAAGTCAAGAAGTCCATTTGGATTCCGTATACATCTGCGTCTGTCAAGTTGAATTTTTCATACAGCCATTCGTGGAAGTCATATGCACGTGGTCTTGTCTCCTTTGCGTCGAACGCGAATTTCAGTGTATTCTTACGTACTGTCGATTCCATTTTCACTATCGTAAACCACAAGCAAAGTTTTCACTGATACACTCACTGAGCCTCGCTTGAGGAAATATCGAGCAACCGCACGCGACGGCGGCTCGATGCGAACTGACCACTGAGCTACCTGACCGCTACACGTAAAAACAGTCCAGCGCGTCTGTCCATCTCCGTTCAGTAATTTTTCGAAATTATAATACAACATGTATTATTAATACACATAATTTTTTAACCAAATGTAGACAGTATTTTTCTCCTTGTTTCAAAGGATAAGGGTACAATCGGATGAAAACTGTGGATTTGTATGAAGAACAAACAAACCAACCAACAAAAATACATATAAATAGATAGTCTTCAAAACCATTCGATTACGACTACTCCTGAAGATGGCGACGGAGTTTTATGTCGCCGAAATATTGTGTATAAATAATAAAATTACTTGGTTTGTTTCCCGAGAAACATTCATAAATAAACAACGCCAAGAAAAACTGCGTTCATTTAGAAAAATGTGGTTGTTTTTTCTTACCAACCTGCAATAAAGTGCATGTAAAGTAAAGAGGCCTATTCGCGGTCCATCTTGTAAGAATTCCGTATAGGAAGCGCTCTCCCATTCACTCTGCAAGAAGGATCCCCGTCCGGGCATCCAGATTTGGGTTTTGCATGGTTTCTCCAAATCACTCCAGGAGAATGCCGGGATGCTTCCCACAAAAGTCAATGACCGAATTCCTTCCTGTTCCTTGTCCCCTATCCATTCCCCCCTCTAATGACCTCAACGACGACGGCGTAAAGCCAAAATAAAAAAAATAACAAATCTACTAGAAGGAGTCTAACAAGTGTTCCAAGCAGTCCTTTCCACTCATACTTTCTTGCACCACTGTCTTTATCGCACACTAGTAGGATGTTTCCTCCAGTGACGATCTAACGTCATAGCATATTTGAGGCAGAGAACCGTGTTGGTTGTATGGGAGTCCAACAACATTCATCACGTCCTACTTATTGTCCTGCAACCCCTTTCACGGCCCAACAATAGTCCTACATCGGAAAACTGGATCGTCATAGGTCCTACAAATTGTACTGTGAATGGCCCGCTAGAGCGGTAGAAAGGCGGGTGAAGGGCACGGAGATGTACGGGTGGCGTGGCCTTGTGCTTGTCCCTCGAATTAGTCGAGCCGCGAACTCCACAAAGTTCATAAGACAAAAATTGTTTTGTTGGCGCGTACGTAGTTACGTAAATACTTTAATTCATTTGTGAAATCATCCTACGTGTTCTGTTATTGAAAGACGAAGCAAAAAATAAATCAATATGCCAATATTATATTGAAATAGACTATGCTTATGCACAATGAAGAATTTGTGATAAAAATATATTTATTTTTATTTTAAGTTTATTTTTAATAAAATATTAAAATATAAATAATTATAAACTTTTTTTCCATCTTCGCAAAACATCCGCATCCGCGGATATCAAGAACTGAACTTACGGATCCGCAAAGATGACTTCCGTTACAACTCTAGTTGAGAACATTAATCTATCATTTTTCTATTGCAGTAATATATTGTGTATCGTATTTACGTTCATATAGAGACACATAAATGTACAAGTTGGTATCACTTCCACATCAGGAATTTGTCGTTGTGAATCAAAACTTCCGGTTACGGAATAGGACGCGTCGTAGTAGCAGAAATAGAGGATTTCAGGAATCGAGTATCTCTGAAACGGGTTGATTCCTTGCAGTCTGTTCTCGTTGAAGTTGCAGTGCGTTGTAAGTTTGATATGAGTTATAAACCCAGATGCTATACTGATGAGCTACGTGGCCCGGCAGATGTATTGAGAAACTCCTTGCTGAAAGAAAGACAGCAGACGTCCTAGATTTGGTTAGTGCTCTCACGTTACTAGTACTGAGTTGAAGTGCTTCACAATGAAAAGAATCAAAGTGTTCTGAATCCTCCATTCATTCACCAGTGTGGCTCGGTGAATTGCAGCACTATCGTATGTTCCCGGAGAGATATGGTTGACGTTGGTTAAAAACCGGCCCTCGGTGCGTTAGCAACTTATTTATGGCTTTGGTTGTTTTTCCGTAATCTTCTGAATAATCACTGTATCCGCATCAACAACAGACTTTCTGCAAACACTTAAGAAAGAAACAATTATTTAAAAGAGTTACAAAGAAACACTATATTCTCTCCTTTTCTTTACTGCGGGATTTTTTAATTTAATGGCCACAATGCAGATAGGGCGTAATACATAACTTTGGACAAATTCGTAACTTAACGATTCAGAAAAAAGTTCTAGTTCATTTTGAATCGAAAGCAGTAAGCTTTGTAGCATATACAACGTAAATGTAGATTTGTATACCCAATCGATGGAGGTTAAGAAATATGCGCTTGTGAGGCTTAAAACAATGCAGAAAAGAGATTTTTTTTACAACACTTAAGCAACAAATATAGGAGAATAATATAAACTTAATAGTTATTCACCAACTGGATAAATTATTTTAATATTATTGCACTATTCTGTACCAAAATCTTTTTTTCTGATACTGCCCTCATTGAGATCAATGTTACACTCTTGAACGAAACCAAAAAATACGTGTAAAACACCATAAAATATAAATTACGATCGTTTTGTGAATAGGAGGAACAGATGTAAAGACATTAGGATGAAAAAGTTGTAAGGAAGCAAGCAGTAAGTATATCCTCCTTATATGTCATGAAACAGTGTACAGTACTTAATCATACCATCACCACTGGACCGAATATGAAGAAAAGAAAATCCAACCTGCTGCACACCGGTCAGAATTGCATGGTGCCGGTAACACCAGGATGACAATAAATTATCATAATAAGAGTATTTACCACTGTATTGGACATGTATCCGAATTCATAACCAATGCGAGATGGTTCATAATAGACGGAGAGGAAAATCTCAAGATTTTACGTTTTATGTAGTAGGTGTAATAATGCATCCGAAACTATCCTCAGCATGTTGTTACCCAAAAGTGTAGGTTTCATTTCGCAGGAAACAGTGACCACAGTCAGTCCAAATACTATAAGACATAACGGTATTAAATTCTATTGGCCTGTATCGTTTGTGAAATCATATCGTTCACTGATTTCTGCCACATCTTGTAGACTGGTAGACTGATTCTTATAATCCATCCCGCTACCCAGAAACATTACCAACATTATCTCATCTACTGAATGTTATTGTAACTTGCCAAAATAACGCGCATCCTTAAAATATTAGCAGATCTTAATGCAGTCACAACTTCAGTGCTTTTTTTTAACATCTTAGACTTTATTCAGAAAATATTTCTAAAATTGGTTTCAGTGTCAATATTTTGTTTCAGTTAAGGTGAGACAGCTTGAGACATGAAATTGGCAACTGAGGTAACAGATTTCTAAACCGCTTCACAGTGCGTTAATGGAGATAACTGTGCACTCATTCAAGATTTTGTAGTTACAAATGAAGCCCAACAGAGTAAATATTCAGGTTATATTATAAATAATTCGTGTCGTTGGCTATTGAAGATCCAATCGATAAACAAAATGTTTAAATTATTATCTTTTTTCCTTTTAAAAAAAATAAAAATGGTAAAAATTCAGTAGCTTTCCTATATGGCGCCGTTAATGTTACTGCAATATTTCCATCAGATGAGAGTTTTATCAGCGTTCTTTCAAGGGTCGCATCCTTCGTTAGTCAAGTTTCACTCGACGAGAAGGGAGCATGGCGCTGTAATCACATCACCTCCTGATATACAGGGTGGTTTTCACCCTCCTCCTCTGGGACGTCAAAGACAACATACTGCTAACTCTCATTTTTTCCCCCCACAAAAAGATCCGCACCCTCTCTTCCGCCCTCTGCGGTATTACGTTGTCTGATTTTTCAATGCAATAAACGTAGTTCTAAAAGATATTTCACTCTGTCAATTTTGCGCACAATTACGCTGAGAAGAGCGACTTTAACGATACTACGGTACGTACTAACCTCATCACTAACGTGTCCTCAAAACACATCAATACCTTCAGGACACGATACATATACTTTGCGACTGCTTTTAAGCATGTTGACTGGAATTACTCCTCCATTTAATCACTTGAGTAGTTGAAATGTTATATAATTTTAGTTCTCTCAATTCGAATACAAATTTCGCAGTAGTCTATTACTAATACAAGTATTTCTGGCCATTTTACGTCAATCTTGTAATGCTGTCACTGTCATCTATTATATGAATCCATCCATCCGTAAGCTTGGAACGTTAAAAGTTAATTTTATCGGCCTCAAAGCTGGAAGAAATACTCATCAAATTTCTTTTTGCATGATCTAATACAGCACGCTATTGTAATTATATCTGTGAGGGGAAGCAGAAATATAGATTTTAGTCCCATTCCAGTATGTTAATCCGACAAGAAAAATGCATAAATGCGAATTCCTGTATATAAAATGGAACTTCTTGTATCTTTCCTTTTTGTATAGCCGATTTTATGTAGACGATAGTATCTTCTGTTCTCGGTTCACTGAAGGGCTAAATAAATTTAGCTATAGACCACGAAATGATTGGTTTTATGTTATTTAATATACATAGCAATTCAAATCCTAACATTATCACTGGAATGGGAAAAAAACTGAAATAACTGCCCAGTGTTTCTTATTATTATTATTAATTGGGTGTCTTTGGGAGCGTCCATAAACTACGTAGCTCCATTTTGGCCTCCTGTGAACACCCGGTCCCCCCACGTAGCCCGACATGGGCTTTTGCCTTTGCCTTACCCCCCTCCCCTCTCCCACATAGCACGTAGCTTTTTCCCCCTATTGATTCAAGAAGACATTATGTACTGTTTTCTCTTGTCATACTATCGTAAATTACACACAGAGATAGTAAAATGTCTGAAATAAATATTCACATGCTGCTGTGTGTTCTGTACCTCATTTTAACTGTGACAAATAATATGAATGAAAAGCTACGTGGCCTAGCTCCGAACACCCTCCCCTATGTATCCCAACGAAACTTTCCAGTCATCCCCTACCTCCCGCTAGAACGAGCCACGTAGTTTATGGACGCCCCTTTAGGGAAATGTCACTACAAACATACTTTTGCACTATATTAGTTTAACTTTAAATTCTATTTCAGACTATCTTTGCAGCACCTCCCTCCATAACTTATTCCATTCCATAACTGCCTTACCTACAATTAAAAAATTTATTACTCCCTTATGCCATAAATCAATTGTTAATTTGTGTTTATGTTCATCTCTTCCCATCTGCATACTGCTTACATCTTATATACATCCAATATTCTCTTCACACGCCCCTGTCTCCCAAAGAAACTCCGCTCAGCTCTTTTATCATTTCAGCTACTTTTTGTGTTCTACGGCAGTTTTTGAAAGCAAATATAGCTGCTTTCTTTTGCACCGTATTCAAGTCCCTTAATCCCGAAGTGGAGGCATTCAGTGCAATGGTGTTCGCCAGATCATTTTTTCACCCTCGGCTTCAAATTTCTGCCTTCTTCCCCTAGTTTATTACTTTTATATATTCATGAACCATGTTCGAAAGAAATTAAGAAATCTTATTTAAGAAGAAACAGGCTTATTCGGAATGTGTTGAAAAAACGAGCATCTCCTGCGGATGGGATTTAATTTATTGTCGATTGTCACTGGGTGTATAAAACGTTTTTTACAGTTTTAATTTAAAGAGTCAAAAAATCTAACTGTAGCTAATTTATCAGTTTTTCTGTTTGTGTCCTTGTGTCATTTTAGTTGAATCTGATGGCATCGCACAAGTTTCTAAATCGTTTGAGACCCACTGACCGAGCGTGGTGGTGTAACGGATAGCGTTCTGGCCTCGCATTCGGGAGGACGGCGGTTCGAATCCCCGTCCGGGCATCCAGATTTGGGTTTTCCATGGTTTCCCCAAATCACTCCAGGTGAATGCCGGGATGCTTCCTTCAAAAGGCCATGGCCGAATTCCTTCCCATTCCTTGCCCCCGTCCTTTCCCGTCTCTAAAGACCACGTTGTTAAAAAGGGACGTTAAACTGTTACAAAAAAAAAAAAAAAAAAAGAGACCCACTGCAAAATTTCTATTGCGGTGCCGTCCTTACAGCACGCTTCATCAATATTGATTTTGGACATTTTTTAGACACTGGTAAGTATAAAATACCTAAAAAGGGCAATACGTCTCCTCTATTTTTTTTTGGGGGGGGGGGCGGGTGTCATTTACGGTCCTGAGCCGTTGAGGGTAAATGTCTTCATACTCTACGAGCGCATCGATCATTTTGGAAAATGGAAGAATGGTTTTCAATAAATTTTTCAGAGGCGTTCTTGAAAATTTTCTCATGACTTTTCCTCCACGTATGAATTTGGCTTACTCTTTCAAAAGCTTCCCTCTTACTTTTTCGTAAATTGTTTTTACAAAAACATCGCCTGAAAGAAAGCCAGGGGGGCATTACCTCGATGTTACCTAGCAGTACGGGGGAGGGAGATATCAGATATGGCAGCGGCACTGCCTCCGATGGACCTGGTCTGCCCTAAGGAACGCAGTCATACCACAGTCAATCACTAAATCTATACAAGCTTTCCTTTGCGTGTTTGGCTTGGAAAAATCATTCACTAATTCAAGATGATTATTTTTTTACTTATGGCTTTATGCCCCGTCGACGTCGAGTTCATTAGAAGCGGGATGGGACTGGGGACAAGGAACGGCAAGGAATTCGGCCATGGACTTTTGAAGGAAGCATCCCGGCATTCTCCTCGAGTGATCTGGGGAAACTATGAAAAACCCAAATGTGGATGCCCGGACGGGGATTCGAACCGCCGTCCTCCCGAATGCGAGGCCAGAGCGTTAACCGCTCACCCACCACGCTCGGTTTCAAGAATTTCTGAAAGTACCTAAAAGTAACGGGAATCTGCGGTGGGGAGGGAGAGTGGGGGAATCCATTGTTCTACCCGGTGTCAGTTACTGTCATGCCACCTGAGTCAGTGTGCGAAGTTGTGTCGCTGTGAGTGCATCAGTTCACCCGTGGTAGTTTTTTTTAGTAAATCAACTTTTATAGGAAATCTTCACAGGTTTTTCGGCGGATAATATTATCAAAAGACAAGCTTTTGGCGGCTTGCTTTGCCGCCATCATCAGGTCCATTGTACTTATGAGAACAACTATTCAACAACTTTTTCCATTTCGGCGAAAATGTGATGGCAGATTGTCGGGAGCAGCGCTTGGCTGTGAAATTTTGTTTTCTGTTGGGGAAATCGGCCGCGGAAACTATTTTAATGCTGAAGACTGCTTATGGGGATGCTGTCCTAAGTAAAACCAGTGTCTCCGAGTGGTTTTCACGTTTTAAAAATGGAGAAATGTTAATTGATGACCAACCCCGTTCAGGACATCCCTCAACGTCAAGAAGTGACGAAAACGTCGACAAAATCAATGCCCTCGTTCGTGAAGACCATTGCCGAACCATTGATCAACTCTGTGAGATGTCTGGAATATTATGGAGTTCAATTCAGAGGATTTCTATGAAGATTTGCACATGAGAAGGGTTGCTGCCAAATTTGTCACTCGCCTTCTCACAGACGAGCAAAGGGATCGTCGACTTCAGGCATGTTTTGAGCTTCAAAATCAGTTCAAAGAGGACCAAGATTTTTTTTCGAAGGTGATGACTGGTGATGAATCGTGCTGCTATGGATACTACCCCGAAACAAAGCAGCAATCAAGTCAGTGGAAGACATGTGGCTCTCCTCATCCCAAAAAAGCTCGCCAAGTGAAGTCAAATATCAAGACAATGATCACTTGTTTCTTCGATTGCAGAGGTGTTGTGCATGCGGAGTTCGTTCCCCCGGGTCAAACTGTCAACCAGGAGTTCTACTTGGAGGTTTTGGAAAGACTGAGAGAGAGTATCCGGAAGAAAAGGGCAGATCTTTGGCGCACAGGCGACTGGTTCTTCCATCATGACAATGCGCCAGCCCACACTGCCTTCTCCGTAAAGTAGTTTTTGACCAAAAACGGCATGACACTGATTGTCCACCCCCTTACTTACCCTGTGATTTATTTTTGTTCCCCAGACTCAAAAGGGACAAGAAATGAAAGCGTTTTGCCACTGTGGAGGAGGTAAAACAAAAATCGCTGGAATGTATAAAGAACATCCCGATAAGTGAATTTAAATCTGTTTTGAACAATTGAAGGATCGTTTGAAGAAGTGAGTTGTGGTCAGTGGAGAATACTTTGATGGTGATCAAAATTTGGTGTAAAAATAATAAGAAATAAAGACGTTATTACGAATTTACCTTTTTTTTTGGGTCCCCTGTCGTATGTTGCCAGTATTTGCGGCAGTACCTTCGCGTTAGTTTGGGTACGGGAACAATGATTTTGGCGTCAATATCTTTGGAATTTTGTGCTTTACGCACTCGTACCCAATTATTTTTAAATTCTGGTTGTACTTTGTCCTTTTATATTACATCATTTTAAGAAAATCGGAAAATTTTCAAACTTTTTCATATTCACGGTCCATTATCTTTTTTTTTTTAATTTTAGAGATACAAATTAAATGCACAAGAAGAGTTGTAACACATACATTGATCTTGAAAACAACACTTGGTTTACTTGTTTTTGATAATTAGTCTCAGATATATGGTCACATTTATTTACGCGTGTCGAACCCGGAAAGCCGAACATTACGGGTTCTTGTTTCGTACGCAGTTCGCAACGTTGGGCTGCGCCGACCCCGGTAGCGCGTGGCTAGCGAGCTGGCTTCACGTTGCAGGGGTCGCCGGTTTGAGTCCGGCCCAGGGCATGGGTGGTTTTAATTAAGTGTTGGGTCCGTCCTGTGTTGTCCTGTTACTTGTGATAATCAAAAACACGTGAAAATTCTATGAACACAATTGAGAAATAATAGAAACACAGTTGCTGGCTAAATGGCTATAAGGCCGAATGCCAATTTAAAAAAAAAAAAAAAATATCGTTGGGCTGCCAAGTACGTCGATGAGATACCGGCACAAACTATGATCCTTCTCCTTTAAAACGAGACAAACATGGTGGAGGTGTGCCCGTTTTAGCCGTCTTATTGCGGTTTAAAATTACTTCGACAGAATCTGTTACTTTTTTGGGTGCGAATAACATTCCACACGAAGTTCTTCTGCAATATCTTTCCTTACCTAGTTGGAAGGAAATATTGTTTTGTGACCGTATGAAATGCCTTGATTTTTTCGGTCACTCTTATTTTCTGCCTCAACAATGATAAAGAAATTTCTTAGGGAATCGTAGCTTTAGGATGAAACGGGTAACGTCTTTCGGTCCCTTTTGCTATGATAACCGCTGTGATACTTTTCTTAATTGTAGAAGGTAGAACAGAAATAGATAGGATATATCAGAAGCAGAAAATGATCAAAGAACCTAGGAATTCGAAGACAATTTTTGGCATCGAACTTGGTGGGTGAGCAGTGACACTCTAGCCTCGTATTCGGGAGAACGCGGGTTCGAATCTCCGCCCGACCATCTAGATTTGGATTTTCCATAGTTTTCCCCAGTCACTCCAGACGAATACCGGGATGATTTCTTTAAAAGGCCATTGCCGAATTCCTTCCCGTTCCCTTCCTCCAGTACTTTTATCCCTATAATGACGTCGTCGTCGATGAGGCGTAAAGCCATAAGGAAGAAAAGGTATATTGTACAGATACTGGATTTTGAAACTTTCATGAAAACGTAACACTCAGTTTTATTTTTCGGAATGGAGGGGGATGGAGGGAAGACACTGCTGGTCTGAACGGTAATACTTAATTTACATAAAAAATTTAAATTTTCATTCATTTATATAACGTATGAAGAATGGAAAATACAGGGCGTTCGCCGGGAAACGCTACCCACTGTTAGCGCTACAAGGAAGAAACTGCTCCCGACGAGCGAGCGGTCAGCTTCCGGCATTGTTCGACCGTCGGCCGCGGACTATTTCATAATAATTACGCTTCATAAACTTGTATGTGCTAAGCATTTAAATGTGAAGTCAGTTGCGGATCAACAGTGCCATCGTGGACACCCTACAGGTACCAGTTGCAAAATCTAATCCTAGCCCCTGGTCTATTTCTGTAATTTTATGCACCACAATTGTTTTGTACGGCTTTAAGTGAACTAGCTTTGTTACTTTCCAAGCTGACGTCTTAGATACGCCTGCCTGCTGCCCTAACTGACTTAATGAGTTTTTGGGTGACTGTTCTAGTCGAAAAGCGATATCGTCAATTTTCTCCCCTGTGAGAATACGGTTGACCGACAGTCTCTTTTTGTTAAAAAATGAACCCGTTTCTCTTACTTTTTTAACCAGACGCAAAATTGTTGATTTAGCTGGCAGTAAAGCGCCAGGATATTCGCGACGAAATTTACTGCGACACTTTTTAAACGACTTCTTCTTCACATATGGATCGTAGAGAAATATTCTTTGTTGCAAACTGTAACGTACCATAATTTTACTCACACTCAAATACGGTACAGATTAGTAAGAGTATGAAGCCCGAAACCAGCCAAACTGCAAAGAAACGTTTATTCACAACACTGTTGGGGCAGCGGAGGTGTTAAACAGTGCGGTGATTCACGGCGCCGTGTGGCGGGAGTTGCTGGCCCCACTGTCCCAGCAAGTTGCCGACGGCAACAGACTGGGAGGGTAGCGTTTCCCGGCGAACGCCCTGTACTACGTACCATAGGAATCCATAATTGGGAAGTTCTAAGTCCATTCTTAGTAATAACTCAAACACATTTTATCTCATCTTTGCCAGCTAGCGTTGCACCTAAAGCTAAATAGTTGATAAATAAATTGCGAAGTTGATACCTATAACTTGTGAGCATAATACTGTTTTAAAATTTGAGGACTTTAATTTGTGTGCCACGTTCTTCGGCTCGTCAACGCAAAACTGAAGCCATATATAAGGAAACATATAAAATAAACACAAAATACTGCTATGAAAACCCTATTCGGTTGCATAGCAAGAGAGGCCATCGGGTAGGTTTAAATTTATTAGTAGGCGTCGAACCAGACAGTCGGGCTTCATCGATATTTACAAAGGTCGTGACCGGTAGGAGGTCAAAGGGATACATAGAAACAAGTTATAGGAAGGCAATAAAAAACGCTACTCTTTGGGTTGCGAATATTAGTACGTAAGTCGGTTAACATATTTTACCTATAGATACTAAGATGAAAAAGTTACAGTCCCTATTAATAAATTTAACACGACGATTTTAGAGGTTTTTATCCATCACCTCGTATGGCTAGCATAATCTGGTTCTCTAAGGATAGAAATGGGCTATTAGAAGAGCTTAACACCGAGCGGGGCGGTGTAACGGTTAGCGTTCTCGCCTCGCATTCGGGAGGACGGCGTTTCGAATCCCCGTCCGGGCATCCAGATTTGGGTTTTCCATGGTTTCCCCAAATCACTCTAGGCAAATGCCGGGATGCTTCCTTCAAAAGGCCATGGCCGAATTCCTTCCCATTCCTTGGCCCCATCCTTGCCCCCCATCCTTTCCCGTCTCTAAAGACCTCGATGTTAAAAAGAGACGTAAAGCAGTTACAAAAAAAAAGAGCTTAAAGTTTTTTTAAAAAATAATGTGGCGTAAACAACATTCAATAATAATAATAAAAAATCAGGGAAAGTCGGTGCATATTTGTGGTAATATCCTTACAAGACTATGAAAAAGACAGTAAAAAACCTCACACTTTGGAATACTCAGTTCTTTTTAAAAGCTTCACATCCTGAGTCTTCGGCTACTTTTAGTTAATTGTTTGTTGCGGGTTACGAATGCATAACTACTCGCTAATTTTTCTTTTTTGGGACTACACATTTTTATTTTCATTTTGCCGAAAGGTATTTCAGCCTCAAGCTCCCGTTCTGTTGTTCCTCCGACAAAATGTTCCGCTGGTTTCTGAAGACAGTTCTATATTGTATTTCCGCAGTTCTGTACGTTCCTCACTTAGATGTTCGTGTATCACCTTAAACCACTTGGAATGGGTTTTGCATTTTTTCTTAGGAACCAGTGTTTTATACGACCTTCTCTCCGTGTTTATTCTTTTCAGACACAGTGAAAGGTCACTATGTTTAGTATATACTGTATTTCGAGCAAAATAACTTTCATGTTTAAATGATCAAGGTTTTATCAGGAAGAAATGTAGTGACTAGCAGAAACATGTTTATAATCAGTCACTGTTGAATATTTGGAGTGTCTTCAGGCAAATGAGCCAGCTAGCCTACTGGCTTGTGTAGATGAAAGCACTGGTTTTTTCTGCGATAAATAATTTTAGTTTTAAAAAAGTGAGATTGAAATTAGAAAATCTACCGAGGCCATGAAAATTTCTTACAATATACAGGATGTCCAGGAATGAAAGAACCGCAGCTTGGTAACATCATGTCCTATTACATGACAAAACTTTATTTTAGTAAAGGTCTCACCATTTTCGAGAAATTGATTTTTTTCGGAACATTTGACTGTCCAGTTTATTCCATGTCATTTCTACAAATTAAGACTTTTGAACCCTGTTTCTTTTTTAAAAATTTACTCAAGCATGTTTGAGTCATCAAAAACAAACGATGTTCTTTTATTCTTAAAACGATAAAAAACCGTTTAAAAATCTTTATAAAAATCATTATCATCATTATTTTTACTACATGTTTAAAATGCACAATTGTCTCTGTAGCAGATTGAACTACCTTAAAACAATCATTTTAAAAGAAGTATAAAATAATTATACCATTTAAGTTTTTATAAGGTTTTTTTAACGTTTTAAGTAAAAATAACATTGTTTTAGATGACTAAAATGTCTTTGGGTAAATTAAAAAAAAAAAACAGTGTTCAAATGAGTCTTAATTTGTAGAAATGGCATGGACTAAACTGTTTCGAATAAATATTAAAAAAATCAATATCTCGAAAATGGTGAGACTCTTACTAAAATAAAACTTTGTCATATAATAGGAAATAGCAGGATAATCCTTTCATTCCTAGACACCCAGGATATGAAAGTATAAACATCAATAAGTCCCATTTATAAGCGAATACTGATAAGTTTTCTGAACAGTTTATTGAAACAATGGAAACCTCATAGTTTATATGTTTGAGGACATGTAAGTAACTATTGAAACAGCCTACTTCTAAATCACGAAAAAGATCAGCGAACGGATAAAGTTTGAAGGACACTTAGTAACAGAAAGTGAAATTTTCCATGGGTTGCAGATGAATGTTTCTCCCTGATACGAAATTTACCGAACACTCTGCCAGAATACTCACCGAACTTGTAAATGTCTTTGGGTCCGGAATTTTCCTGCCTCGAGTTCCCCAGCTCTAAATCTCCACTCTTCTCGGTGATCCTCTCTGACAGCAATTGTGCGCCTCTTTGTCACGCCAACAGTATTTATTAGCTGCCGTGAATTGTGGCCTGATTCATTCCGGCTCCCCTTCACCTTTTCACCGCTATTGTCGATGAAATTAGCTGTCTTTGGCAGAGCGTCATTCGTACGGAGCTTGCGAATTCGGTGAAATGTTATTTGTTAAAACAGCATGCTCTTCTTACCTTGACATATGTACAAGTATAACTCCATTTTGTTTTAGAAACCCATTATTGTATACTGAATCATACTGAAACGAAAATACGCAGCAGGCCTACTTTCCAACGAATAATTTCACAGCAATGAAGAAATCATTAAAAACGGATGGCGATCGTAAAATATGCTCAGTTTAATACTTAAGTTTTGGAGGAGGTCCATGTCACGGTATCCAGCTGGTAATATTTTAAGGCAGGGTGTGCAAGTCTATCAACAGCGTCAAATTAGAATACTATGCGTCAAAGCATCAGTAAACTAGTCAAACTATGATATAACTGGGCTATTGGTCCATTTGTGGTCGTCAGATGTAATTAAAAAGCCTTAACCTATCACATCGTTAAGGATTTATTCTTTTGAGACTGACAACATTCTATTCACTATTCTGGTAGTAAATTCATTTAAGGTTGCCTCAATACTATCCAGAAAGTAGGACAAGATCTGCTTTATTTACTTGATCTTGTGCACTTAATTTACACCATATTCACACAGCAAATTCAACGGTGCAACTGTTGACACTTTATCCACGTCAGTAATAACTATACAGGCTATATTATCCTAACCGAAGCGTGGTGTTAATCCCTTCTCCTCACGATGTGAAGCTGTAAATTTTTTTGCGCGGGATCCTACTCGAAGTTATTGTTTTTTTTTTCCTGTCATCAGTCTTTCAACTGGTTTGACGCAATCCTCCGTCCCATCCTATCTTGTGCTATCTTCATCTCTACATACCCCCTACAACCAACGTCCTCAGTTATCTGCTTCATATATTCTAATCTCTGTCTTCCTCCGCAGTTCTTACCTTCGAATGTTCTCTCCATCGACAAGTTAACCAATCCATCATGTCTCAAAATATGACCTATCAGCCTGTCTCTTCTCTCTGTAAGCTTCTTCCACAAACTTCTTTCCTCGCCCGTCATTTCCAAAACTAGTTCATCTCGTACTTTGTCTGTCCACTTAATGTTTAGCGTTCTTCTGTAGCACCACATTTCAAATGCTTCAATTTTCTTTCTTTCTGGTATTCCTAAAGTTCATGTTTCACTACCATAAAGTGATGTGCTCCACACATAGAGTTTTAAGAAATTCCTTCTAAGACCTAGGTCAATATTTGAAACTAAAAGATTTCTCTTTTTAATGAAGGCTCTTTTTTCTAGTGCTATTCTGCTTTTAACATCATTCCTGCTTCGACCTCTGGTTGTAATTTTGTTTCCCAACTTATATAATTCACTCAATTCTCCTATTGCATACGATCCTATTTTTATATTTAATCTACTGTGATTGGTATCATTCCTTCTACATTTCATCACTTTAGTCTTGCATTGATTTATATTCAGTCCAAAATCAACCTTCAGTATTTTATTCATGCCATTCAGTAACTTCTCAATATCCTCAGCCTGTTCTGCTAAGAAGACAATGTCATCAGCAAATCGTAGCATACTGATTTTTTTCTCTTTGAACTGTTATGCCACATGTAAATTTTTCTTTTACTTCCTTTATTGCTTCCTCTACACACAAGTTGAATATAAACGGGGATAGACTACAACCTTGTCTCACACCCTTTTTAACTGATGCATGTCTCATGATTCTCTACTTTTATTATAACCACTTGATTCTTATATAAATTTTAAAGTATTCTTCTATCTCGATATTTTAGACCTTACTTCTTTAGAATTTTTAACATCTTGTCTTTTTTTTTAACTGCTTAACGTCTCCTATAACAACTAGGTCTTTAGAGACGGAAAAGGATGGGGGGCAAGGAATGGGAAGGAATTCGACCATGGCCTTTTGAAGGAAGCATCTCGGCATTCACCTGGAGTGATTTGGGTAAACCATGGAAAACCCAAATCTGGATGCCCGGACGGGGATTCGAACCGCCGTCCTCCCGAATGCGAGGCCAGAACGCTAGCCGTTACACCACCACGCTCGGTGAACATCTTGTCCCCCCCTAACATTATAAAAAAAATTTCTAAATCAACAAACGCCATAAAAGTATCTTTGTTTTTCTTGATCCGCCCTTCAAGCATTAATATTAAAGCTAGAATGGCTTCACTTCGACGTACATACGCCTATAATATCGCCATCCAACTGACGTCTTAGGGATATGCGAATAATTTTTTGGGAAACCATTCAACACTCAATTTTATTCTGCTCATTTCAAGTGTATGCTTCACGTGCCATATGTATGCGATTCGTTACACCATTTCTTCATCTACCTCTTGATTCATATATTGATTTGTCACTTAGCCTGAACATTGTGTTACATCACATTAATATCTCTTGCAGACTAAAAGTTATTGTTAGAAGCAAATTCCAAGTTAAATGACAAAAAATGTTAACGTTCTGGCCTTGCATTTGGGAGGACGCCGGTTCAAATCCCCGTCCGGGCATCATGATTTGAGTTTTCGATGGTTTTCCCAAATCACTCCAGGCGAATACCGTGATGTTTCCTTCAAAAGGCCCTGGCCGAATTCCTTCCCGTTCCTTGTCCCCAGTTCCATCCCGCCTGTAATGACCTCGACGTCGACGAGGCGTAAAGCCATAAGTAAAAAAAAAAAGACAAATAATACCAAAGGTAAAACTAAACAGGTAATAATCTTATATAATCGTCCATTGTTCACCCGCGAGTTTGGCTTAATACGCTGAGGCGCAGAACACTGGATTGGGGAGGTACAACGGGACAGGGCACGAGCCCAGGGCCCCACGTACCGGCCGCGGCATCCTGACTGCGGTTTTTAGGCGGTGTTATGCTGCCACCTAATCTTCGCCTCGCAAACTACACATTTCACAAACAAAAAATACACTTATCACACCAGAACATTGTTACAAGTTTCACAGATGGAAGTCAACACTTCATTTCCCTGTTAATACATAGTAACACCTGGCAGTAGGTATAAAATGCTTGTAATCAGCAAGGCCATGCCGGCGTAAAACCAAAGCTCTAAATTTGACCATACTAACGATGATTAAGAATCATCAAAGGCTGCCGTCCCCTAATGTTGGGAAAATGTGGTGATGAAGAAAAAGAAACGACCATTGTTCAAAAACCACATGAAAATTTGACTTTGGATATTTTCTATAATTCTTCAGTCAGAACCGTAAAAATTTCAAACGTTATTCCGTGGATATTTATTGGATTACTATTCATATAATTACCATTATTATATTAATTCTGCATGTAGCTGTAGTTAAATATCTGAATACTGCTCTGTCCGAAAAGTTCTCGACCTTGACCGTAGAGGGTGATGCTAGCGGCGGACTAAAAAACAAAGAATTTCACGCAAATGTGGTAACTGTTGCGTTCTGTGTACAAATGTAGCTCTTCAGAGACATTGTATTTGCCACTACGGCTTTGAAAGATAGGCATATCAAACTACTGTCGATGCCAAGAACTTTTCTAACAGGGAGGGATGCTTAACAATTCTTCTTTAATTTTAAACGAAAAAACATTTTTATTCTGGAACCAGTTAACACGCCATTGTAGCTATCTTAATGAGATATGTGTAGGTATGTGTGTATTTTCCTTACCTTTGTTTCTGAGACAATGCACAATAATTGTTGAAGTTTAATTTTGTATCTCTAAAATGCAGTGTGGTTCAGTTACTGAGATATTGTTCACATCTTTTATCACGTCCAAGCGCTTCTTTCACTACAACCAAAATTTAAATGTTTCCGGAAGCCATTACTGTTATATTTGTCACACCTTACGTGCAATACGGACAATTTCGAAGCTATTTTCGAATTTTTGTTTGCCTGCATTGCAGTTTTAATGTTTAAGTAGCACATTTAATTTTACCCACGAGGTAAAACAACAACAAAAAATGTATGAATAGAAGAGATTGGATTCTAGTGTTAAGCTTTGTTTGTTTATTTTGCGTTATATAGAATTGTTGCTAATTTCGTGGTTGTTAGTGAATGGCCCCTGACCTAAGCTCTTATGTAGCTGGGGCCAAAATAATGAGTAATGAAGAGTTGGAATGCAAAATGGAGAGGAGTGTTGTCTGTGAACGGTAGCTGGTGAGTCGGCCTACGATCGATGGCGCTCGTCTCGTCTCGTTTAATATACGCCAAAGAATGGCACGGGACGAGCTGCCTTTCAGAGAGCAATATTGAATTCTGGGCGAGCCCCTACCCTGGCCATTTCGGCAGCAGCACTAAAGGGGCAACCGCAACACTCCAAGTTGGCGGTGATTGGCCGAGGACCGTATGTGTACTACAAGTTAAAAGTCTACGTCCATCTCACTCACAAGCTTTTGCTTTATACGGTCTGTACTCACGAATATGTCTCTTAAGAAATTTTTTTTTATTAATTATGATGTTACTCGTACTAGCTTATAACCTTTTTAATAAGTAGGGTTCGGATGACCAAAAAATAGAGAAATACACAGGCAAATATGACCTTAAAAACTGGCGAATATGACCTTAAAACTGGTAAATATGACCTAAAAATTACAAAATATGACCTAAAATACAATATACCAACATTAATTACTATCATCAAAATATGCTCAAACACACATATCTTATTGTATCTAATAGCGTCGGTTTCACGTAGAGAACTCACGGCAACATTGGAATATCAAATTTTAAATATTTTTTTTTTAATTTCACGTAATTAAAGTAAAGAACTCTTTCTTCTGTACTAAAACACTCCTCTCCAAATTCTCTTACATAACTCTGTAACTTTCGCACTTTCAGAAAATTTTGTTTTAGGCATGTCGGTGGCCTACTAACTGATCCACTGCAGATTTAACACTGACTGATGATTATTTTCAAAAGTATTTCATTGAGACATTGATTGACGCGGATCGACACAGGCATGCTGCTGCATTGTCGAGATTATAAGGCGAGCGGAACATTAACGATTAACTTAAATTCTTTACTGGTGAACTCAATGACAGTTAGTTCGATGTATAATAGGAGTACAGTTTATGAGAAATTATCTTAATTTCTTCTCATTTATATCTTGTGAATTCCCGGTACCAATAAAAAAAATGACAGATTTTTCCTCAAAATATGACCATATGACCATAAATGCTATCGTAATATGACCAAACGTAGAAAAATGTCCTAAATATGCATTTACATGCTATATAAAATACATTTAAATACAATCAGAAACGTTGAAGTCAGTGTATAATTCAGCATTACAGCTCAAAAAGAAGGCAGGAAAAGAATATGACTTGTCCTGAAGATCCGAACCCTATTAATAAGTTATAAAAAGGAATTATATGTAAAAGTTAGGAATACTGATAATAGGCTTCTCAAACAACATTACAAAACATACTGTAGAATTTTAACCAAAGTAATAAAAGAATCTAAACGTTTGGCCATAAACGATGAGATTAGTAGTTCAGATAATAAGATAAAAAGTGTTTGGAACATTATTAAAAGGGAAACAACTGTATCATCCCCTGAACACAAACCTATATCTATAAGCGTTAATGATAAACTTGTAAATGACCCCTCTTATGTAGGAAGTGCTTTCAATAACTACTTCTTAACAGTTGCTGAAAAAATAAAAGGAAAATATAATGGGAATATGGATGTTATAGCAATACTTAATTCCTTGTCACCAAAAACAGCACCTATGTCTCTATTTCCCACCAGTCAAAATGAAATTGAAAAAATTATTAAATCCCTCAAAAATAAAAAGTCATTTGGTTATGATGAGGTTTCAACCCATGTAGTGAAACAATGTAACACCAGCATTAGTAGAGTTATTAGTCATATTTGTAATAGTTCTTTTGAAGAAGGTATCTTCCCTGACTCACTCAAGAAGTCAATAATCAAACCGCTTTATAAAAAGGGTGATACTTCAAAAATTGAGAATTACAGACCCATTTCACTTCTACCAGCATTTTCAAAAATCTTTGAAAAAGCAATGTACAGAAGGGTGTAAGCACATCTACAAAAGAATGACCTACTCAGTAAAGTACAGTTTGGTTTTAGACAAGGCGTTTCAACAGATTCAGCAATTTTTGCTTTTCTAAACAACATACTGGAATCAATCCATAAAAAATTAAATTCCCTAGGTATATTCTGTGATCTTGCTAAGGCTTTTGACTGTGTTGATCATGAGATTCTACTAGGTAAATTAGACCACTATGGAGTTAGTGGTAAGCCAGGACTTTGGTTTAAATCTTACCTGGAAAATAGAAAGCAATGTGTATCACTGAAAGATGGTAATACAGGAAATGTTATAAACTCAGAATGGGGTATAGTTAAATGTGGTGTGCCTCAGGGCTCAATTCTTGGCCCTCTGCTGTTCTTAATCTATATAAATGATCTCCCACATATACTAGGTGATAATGAACACATGGTGCTCTTTGCAGATGATACCAGCATATCATTGAAAGACCCATCAGCACAAAACCTCGAAAACACAGCAAATGATGCTATAAAGAAAATTAACAGGTGGTTTAGTGCCAACAAACTAATACTTAATGTAGAAAAGACACAGTTACTTCAGTTTGTTACAAAAAATAAAACAAAGGACAGCTATAATGTGATATCAGAAGGAAAAGCAATCAATGAAGGTAATTTCACAAAATTCCTGGGTGTATGTATAGATAACAAATTGAACTGGAAACAGAATATTCAACAACTTCTTAAAAAACTGAATTCTGCAACATTTTCACTTAGGGTAATATCTAGAATAGCTAATATAGAATCCAGAATGTTAGTATATTTTGCATATTTTCATTCCCTGCTCACTTATGGCATCTCATTCTGGGGAAACTCGTCACAAGCACAGAGGGTATTTAAATTGCAAAAACGTGTTATAAGAACTATTTGTGGAGCAAGCCCACAGACGTCGTGCAGAAATCTATTTAAAAACCTGGGTGTACTAACAATGCCAGCACAGTATGTATACTCCGTACTATCATTTGTAGTGGAAAATCCTGAACACTTCAATCTTAATGCTGACATACATAGCCATAATACTAGGAATAAATATAATATTCACAAGGATTACAAATCACTGTCAATTGTACAGAAAGGGTTAACATTTACTGGAGCTTCCTTATTCAATGTCTTACCAACAGAAATTAAATGTTATCTACAAAAACCCAACTACTTTAAGTCCAAACTGAAAGAGTTTCTGCTTCAGAATCCATTTTACTCTGTGGAAGAATTTTCTTCTTGGAATTTGGTAACTAAGAATGACTGATAAAATAGTATATTTGGTGTATGGAAGGGAAAGGTGACAAAGTTGTCCACAATTACTAAAATGATATATGGTTTTTCTTTCTGTTGAAACTTTTGACAAATGAAGTAATTACACTGTTTACAAAATTTCACTCATATATAGTAACTAACATGGGATAGCATGCACTCAAAAACTGCTGCAAAAATTATGATACTAACAGGTTTTTAAGTAAATGACTGCTTATGAGTTGTGGTAACTGGTTGGTAAGAAAATAACTGGTTGTTAGATGCTGGTAACAAGTTTATACACTGTTCCACATAATAAGTATTAACTAACTCGGGATTGTATTTTGTAGATTACAGGAAATATTGGTTATACTAATGGGTCATAACTAACTTCTTGTCAATATATAATATTATCAATTATATAGTAATATTGACATTACTAATAAGTGTATGTACTGTTCCACATCCCCGAGATTATTCTCACATGGGATCAAAGTGAACATATCTATCTATCTATCTATTCAGTCCTTTAAATTTTATGGTCCTTGGTTTGAATCAAGTAGCATATTACTCTAAATAGCTACATAGTACAACTAAAAACTACATAGATTGCGCCATTACTATTAACCAGTTGGATTCATTTTACAAGTCTGTTATACAGTTATAAGATTGTGGCTGGACAAGGATCTTTCACTTATTTTAAACAGCTACCCCATCTTTAAGTATAAAACTGGCAATACCACTGTATAATTTCTTCCCGTTTTCTGTTCAGAATCCTCTTCCTCGACAAAAAATTTGCTATTTCTGCAATAGGACGTTTACGATACGGAAGAACATACTTTATTTCTACAGCGTTTCAGATGAGGCAGCACTATGTTATGTTTTAAGATCCTTATGGAACTACATTTTCTCGAGTTTCTTCTTCTTCTATGAACGTCTTGCATGTGTCTGGAAGTAGGCGGTTGAAATGTGATGGTTTCCCGTTGCCTTCCTCAGTGTGACAATGTGGATGACTGTCATAGTGTGTGAGTGTGTTCAACGTTGAGTATTGTGGATGAGAGATAAAAGAAGGGCCTAATATTCCGAAAGACCCAGCGGAGCCGCCAGGAATAATGTCCCCATCCGACGGATGAAACACCATCAACAGTGCAGTATACCCTCACTCCATACGTACTGCGGAGAGGTTTGGGATTAACTCAGGATTTTGGTGCACAATTTGGTGGTTATGAATTGTGCACTACCATGTCCAAGTCCTGATGATGATGATGATCAGGACTCGAAGCAGCTAACCCCTTTTCAGTTCCGGACACCATAAATATGCTGCAAGCAATGGGGCGGGCTGTTACGAGCCCACATGGGCCGCTTAAACGGTTCCCTCTTTGTCTCTACGCAACTGTGTCTGTTATCTCAGTTTTTCCTGACCCAAGTTTCAGAGATCCATGGTCCAAATGCTCGTTAAACTGTAATTTTCACTGACCTTTAATCTGACATTCGCGAATGTGTAGGTCTCGGTGGTCGCCGTATAATGGAGCGGGATTTTCTGAAACTTGAAACTCTGTCTCTGCGTCACAAAGGCCACATGAAATTCAGTTTATAATTGTACAATGCATATAGTGATCAGTTAGCAGCATTTGTAATTTGTTTCTCTTCTAATAATTTAAGGGCATGGCTGTATGTCTAATGAATACAACTCTTTTTTGGAGGCTATTTGGTGACCAAATAAGCTCATTTGGTATAGGGATTGAGACAGGAGTTTAAACTCAGACAAAATGAACGTCAGGATAGGCACCTTAGATATAGTTTGCCTGTTATTTGATGAAAATATGTCTTTGTGTCGCTTAAGTAACTGCAGCGGCGAGGTCTTTATACGAAGTTTTACCTCTGAAAAATTTCCATACCAAGGGCAACAGTGGCTTGTGTGAGAATTACATCTAACTTTACTTCTGAAGGGTTTTTAATAATACACTGCTTGTTGTACAGGTTATCACATAAAATAACAAACTTCCTTGTTCCCAAGGAAATTGTTTAGTCAGGGAGCGTGCACAAACTACGTGGCTCTGTCCAGGGGGGGAGGGGGAGGGGTTGGCTGGAAGGCTACGCTAAGGGAGCGTGCACAAACCACGTAGCTCCATTTTGGCCTCCTGTGAACCCCCCCTCCCCCCACGTAGCCCTACGTGGCTTTTGCCTATATCCCCCCCCACCCCACGTAGCTTTTTTCCCTTTTCATTCCAGAAGGCATTTTGTACTGTTTTCTCTTGTCAGACTATTGTAAATTAAATCCGGAGATAATTAACTGTGGGAAATAAATATTCACATGCTGTTGTGAGTTCAATTCCTCATTTTAACTGTGAAAAATGTTAAAAAAGGAAAGCTACGTGGCCTGGCTCTGAACCCCCCCTCCCCCCACGTAGCCCAGCGTAGCCTTCCAGCTAACCCCTCCCCCCCCCCCCTGGACCGAGCCACGTGGTTTGTGCACGGTCCCTAAGCTACGTGGGGGGAGGGGCGGTTCCGAGCAAGGCCACACAGCTTTCCTTTCATAACATTTTTTACAGTTAAAATGAGATACAGAACACACATCATCATGGTAATATTTATTTCACTCAGTTAATTATCTCCATATGTAATTTAAAATAGTCTGACAAGAGAAAACAGTACAAAATGTCTTCTGAAATCAAAAGGAAGAAAGCTACGTGCTACGGGGGGGCGTAGAGGCAAAAGCCACGTAGGGCTACGTGGGGGAGGGGGGATTCACAGGAGGCCAAAATGGAGCTACGTGGTTTATGGACGCTCCCTTACTACCTAGTCCGGGGGTAAGCGATTAATACTTGGGTCTGGATTCGAGAAGACGCAGTTTCCATATCCTGACAGAATTTCCAGATTTCGGGTTTCCATGCTTTCTCCAAATCACTCCAGGCGAATGCGGAGGTAGTTTCCATAAAAGGTCATACCTGAATTCCATCTTGTCCCTTGCTTTTAAATCTCTACCAGCTCTAATGACCTGACGTCAACGATCCGTAAAGCCTCAAAAATTAATTTCATTATTGTGTTAAATTTGATCTTCAATATCACTTCAGTGATGCTTTCTACCACGCTCCAGTATCAAATCTTTGTGGGCACCAAACCCTAGCCCCGCACATGCGGCTATAGCAGCACACAGACCAGACGGTGCCCCCCCCCCCCCAAAAAAAAACGGTCGCTTGCCACGATCAAAGAAAATTCAATGTGTTTTAATTTATACTTGTATGTGCATTTTAATATACATTTCACATACTTGTATTACCGCAAATATCATACCCAGCTATGCGGTAATCTGAAGTTTTACTAACTACGCACGTAGCATCATAAAATACTAACAAATGTTTATAAGCAATGAGATCCTGTCTTAACAGCGTATAATACAGTGTTGGCCTGGGATTGTACGACATATCACTCACATTAATAATCTGAACATCAGTTAGTTTTTGTATCGTAGACATATGATAGTCGCATATGCTAATGTTTGCACAAACTCTTTTGAATATCTTTGAACTTGTTATGTTTCTGGCCACAGCTTGCTGAGCCTCGAGCTGGTTCTGCCATGTTGATTTGGCAGAAATGACACCGCCACCAAGACCCTTATTTTGGAAAAAAATATTAAAAATAACAGCCACTCTTCGCAAGAGGTGGTGTGGTCGCTGAGTGAAACGGCCATTTTGGCGTAGTCGGGTTTATTAATAAATAAACGAGAGACTGTCCCACTTCTGGATCAGCATATCCCATTCTTTTCACGACAAAATAACTTTGATGTGTCCAATTTTTTAGCATCCAACTAAAGGAAGATAATCTTTCGCTGGGGATGATCCCAGCCAATGAAACAATTAATATTATACAAAATAACCTATACAAACACAACACAGTCCCAGACACACACATCAAAGAGATAACAGAAATACTACACCTTAGATGACGTCATTTGCTTGTTAGATGAACCACAACATAATATTTCCACATTCCATGAAGAAATCAATAACATCCACAATAACATAAAATTCACCATAGAGAAAGAAACAAACAACTCGTTCAACTTCCTTGACATAGCAATAACCAAAAAAGGCCCATTACACTCCTTCAGCATATATAGAAAACCCACACACACTGACACTATAATTCACAACACTTCTAACCATCCAAACAATCACAAACAATCAGCACTCAGACACATGCTAAACAGGCTAAATATGATACCCCTATCTGAGAAAGACTACACCAGGGAATATAACACAATCATCCAAGTAGCAAACAATAATGGGTACTCAGAAAAACTTATTGAACAGCTCAACAACAAAATAAAAACAACAACAAACAAATACCACCTAGGATACAAACCACCAGCACACTGAACCAAACCAAGAAACACTGGTACACCATGACATACAATAATAAACACACACACAGAATCAGCAACATATTTAAGAAACAAGGAATACAAATTGCTTTCGGGACAAATAACACACTACACAAGCATCTAAACTCCGACACTGAAAGTGACTTATACCAACAAGCAGGAATATACCAGTTAACATGCCAACAGTGTCAAGCTGGACAGACATAGGACAGACATCCAGAAATATCAACATAAGATATAAAGAACATATCAGAGCAATAAGGTGCACAAATCACTCCGCATTTGCTGAACATTTATTAGACTATAATCACCCTCCTACCAATATAAATACAGAAATGAAAATACTACAAATCAACAACCACAAAAATCATCTACTAACATTTCAGGAAAGCTACCATATACACAAATCGATAGCAATAGGAAAAACAATAATAAATGAATTCTCGAATTTAACCAACAAAACACTATACAACACACTAAAACACAAAAAAAAGTCTCAAAATAAGAAAATGAATACATTCACTAACACAATAATCACAAACAGTACCTCACCACAAAAACAGAGAGATAATTTAATAGAAGGTACAACACAGAAACAATAACAACGGAAACTAAGTTGGCACTACTGTAAGCATCTGGTAAAAATCAAAACAAACCGTGTGCAACACACATATGCAAGTCAACAGATAATATTCATAATAAGAACAAGTGCAGCATGAAAAACAACTAGTAAAACAATAGTCAAAAGAAAACTGCAATGAACAGTGATGTGAAAGCGTGTGAACTGCTGTTCCAGACCGACATGTAAATGAATACCACTATATCTGTGAGTACAGTGTGTACATATGTATATACATATTTATTAAGAGTTGTACTGTACATAATTATTGTAACAACAGATGTAAAACACTTTACAGCCACTGAAGATGACCTACACCATAAGGGCGAAACGCGTCTGGGGAGTCAAATAAAATACAAAATTCACCAAACCAGTTGTTTTTGACGGATTCATTTACACATATAAGGATATTTGTCTCATTAGAAGCGAAAACGTAAAGTTTTACGTATCACCATCAAAACAATGAATTAATAATAAGAATTCAGTATGTTGAACTTATGACATGTCAACGTATTCGCGCTACCTTGAGACGCATTTCTGCAGTGGATCTTGCACATCCTTATTATTCGATTATTTCGAAAATATCGTCACATTTCCAGAGTGACGTGTTTAGCTCCCAGAATCCGAAGTTAGTATATACGTATATAAGAGTAAGAAGTCTCTGGGACAATAGCAGTTGAATTTGGCTGGTGGTGATGCGAGGGATTGAGAGACGTATACAAGCATGAGGCTGAATGGGCTGCTGCTGATCATACCAAGGAGTTCCTCCCCCCCCCCCCCCCCCCCCCGACGCAGTAGAGTCAACAGCCGCAACAAATGTTGTCGATTTTGTTTCTAAAGCGAGATAAACATGGAGGGAACACATTGCTACTTCATAAGAGAGAGTAAACTCATTCGCGAACAATTTCATGTTTGTTCGTCTCCCATAAGTGAAAGAAAGCCTATCCTATTGTCAGTATGGGGTGTAAGGGTTTGAGAGAAACTGTGTTGCCTTTTCCAATGTTAACCTCTTCTTCACGTGGTGCACCCTGTTTGCAGGGACGAGGCTCTGGCGACTGAAGATTCCCTGTATAAGGAGTCACTCACTGTTTACCAATGGCCTCCTGAAGGAGGGTGGAAGAGCAGGGGGCGGTCCCGGGCACCCTCTTGCCCTTGGGGTTGGAAACGGTCCTTAAAGGCGGATGAATCAGAAATGATCAACGGCATGGGGATGCAGAAGGCAACGGGAAACCACTGCATTAAAGACCCAAAGGGAATCCCGAGGACATGTAACGGCCATCCGTTCCTTGTCTGCCGTCCTTTTCCTCCTCTAAAGTTGAGGAGGCATAAAACCGTAAATGAAACTTTTTTTTTAGCTGCTTAACATCTCTTAACAGCGATGTCTTTAGAGACGGGAAAGGATGGGGGGCAAGGAATGGGAAGGAATTCGGCCATGGCCTTTTTGAAGGAAGCATCCCAGCATTTGCCTGGAGTGACTTGGGAAGGTAAATGAAACAAATTCACCACATGATCATATGGTGCACTATGATCACCATAATCAGCCCCCATTTCATCATGAATTTAGCATATGGTGTTGCCCATAAAATGGAGGAATGATAACGGCGTTTATTTTTGTCCAACATTGTGGTTACCTACATCGGCAGTTTGTCATAGATTGCTGCAACTCATAATATTTTTCACATAAAGATTTGATTATGTTGATCAAATCACGTATTGATATTTCAATTTGTTCAGTTACTCGCTTAGTTCTTGTGCCAAACATTGATATTATTGTCTGAAAATTCTGAATGTTCAATTTGTGAATTGTAATTTACAACCGAAACTTCATCGATACGCGGTAAAATTTGGGGCTTAGTTCACCTTCATCTTTTTGGTTTCTGGTCATGGTACTTGAATTTTGTGATTACTAGGGAAAGAGTAATTAAGTGTCCCGGTCTGGTATGTAAACTGGAATATTGCTCGTCATTTTAGCCATTATTTTTCAATGAATCTGTTGCGGAAACGGGATACATAAGTCGTAAACCCCCGTCTAAGAGTGTGAAATAATTCCATCTATTTTCTAAGTCATTATTTAATCTCACTGTACAACTTACAATGTTATTTTTTTTTTAATCCGTTAATTAGAATTTACTTCAATATTAGAGGGTGCTAATCTAAAATCTTGAGAAGCAATGCTAGGCGATATCAAGAAGTAAGGGTCTTTATATGGTAGACATTATTAGCAGTTGGTTATTCGTATTTTTTCAGCTGAGTCAGTGTTACTTGAAATATCCTCTTTAAACCGTACGATCAACCCTACCTCTCGCACACACACGCACTCACAAGGGTTTTGTGACAGCCAGGAAGCGGTATAAGTGCGGTGACTAGGGGATGACAATCCATTGGCCTCCCCCTCACAAAGCCGAATGCATATTGACGAGCTACAGCAGCGATACGATACGAGGATGGAGCCATTCATACGCGCAGTAATTCCGACGTAAGCCTCGCAATAGCCACTGCTGTGCTGCAGAAAGCATTCATTCGCGTTTCTGCACTACAATTAACTTTGCAGAACCACTCAGATCGACAGGGGTTAGTACCGTTTAGCACAAATGCAAATGAAGATTAAACTTCCAGATTCACTACTTGTTTTAGATCGATATTTGTGACTGCTTTACTGCCATCCCTAAATTCGTTTGTTTATCCACTGAAAAGGGAGTGAGTAAAAAAAAATATCTGATGTTGACAGTGCAGTGATACGAAGCCATGTAATTACTTTTGTGTCAATAAACTGCTAAATTGCATAAAAATCACCACCCTCCCAGTAAAGACTCCAATGATTTAGATCAGTGGTAGTCAACCTTTTTTTTTACCACCGAGCGTGGTGGTGTAACGGTTAGCGTTCTGGCCTCGCATTCGGGAGGACGGCGGTTCGAATCCCCACCCAGGCATCCAGATTTGGGTTTTCCATGGTTTCCCAAACCACTCCAGGCAAATGCCGGGATGCTTCCTTCAAAAGGACATGGCCGAATTCCTTCCCATTCCCCCCCCCCCCTTCCCCCATCCTTTCCCGTCTCTAAAGACCTCGCTGTTAACAGATGTTAAAAAAAAAACCCTACCACTCACTTTTGTATCTCTGTTAGTAGTAAAAAATTTTAACCATTAGTTGCACAAAAATTGTGGTTTATAAAGTAGGCTAGTAAATTTAATAATAATTGATAAAATTGCAATGTAGCGCACGCTCCGGTGGCAATCTCCCTACAAATCCGTCTTTCTCATTTCCTCCACCCACCTACTTCTGTACTCTACTAATTTTTACTTTATACAATTTATAAAGCAGAGTTACAGCAAGTTAAAGCATATAACAATAATTACTTATCAAATACTTTATGTTGGTCTTTCGCTAAGTTTGGCAAAATAAATCTGTTGCTAAATCTTTTTATTCATAATTTGTATACATAGAAGTCTAATGAAATTACATTTACTTAATTAAATTATTAATGAGATCCCCGAGGCTGATGATGCGAAGCTAAATACTAGATATATTGGTTGGATTCTTGTAAGGAACAAACGGTCTCCTCCTTAGGAAATATTTAGGGGTCATAACATGATAAACAGCACTAAAACCTGCTACCACAACATTCATGTAAAGTGAACTAAACTTATGCGCAGACGAAACAAATATTATACATGGTGTCCAACAATGAAAGGATAATCCTGCAACTGCAGATAGGTAATATCATGTCCTTCTATATGACAAAATATTATTTTAGTAAAAGTCTCACCATTTTTGAGGTATTGACTATTTTAATTTTTTTTCGAAGCATATGACTTTGTTTAGTTTATTCCTGCCATTTCTACAAATTAATACTTTTTGAACCCGTTTTTTTTTATTTACTCAAGGATGTTTGAGTTATCTAAAAATAATGTTCTTTTTTTCTTAAAACGTTAAAAAACCTTTAAAAAACTTTTTTTAAAAAATCATTACTATCATTTTTACTACATGATTAAAATGCGCAATGGTCTCTTTAGCAGATTAACCTACCATTAAACAGTCATTTTAAAAGAACTATAAAATAATTGTACCATTTATGATGTTTTTTAACGTTTTAAGAAAAAAGAACATTGTTTTACATGACACAAATATCTTTAAGTAAATTAAAATAAAAACATGGTTCAAAAAGTATTAATTTGGAATAAACTGAACACAGTCACATGTTTGGAAAAAATATTTAAGAAATCAATATCTAGTTAATGATGAGACTTTTAATAAAATAAAATTTTGTCCTGAAGTAGGACATGATGTGACCTATCTGCGGTTGCAGGATTATCCTTTCATTCCTGGATATCCTGTATTTTCGGAAGTATAAATTCTTACGGGAAATTTCATGAAAACATAATTAATGGGCTTTCAATAATTCTATTAAAATTTTTAGAAAGTCAATTGAATTAAAAAAGGAAGTTCTTTAGTATGGGATAAAACATCTACCACCTACCACGAAAGCTAAAACGCCCTTTAGTGGGTGGTAGAGACCTTGTTGAGTACCAACTGGTTGACTACCAATCTTTTTTGGCCTAAAGACCCTTTTAGAAAAAAAATACTCACGGACAGCTTTTCGAAAAAAAATCACCACCGCTTTTTCGAAAAAAGTTACTCGCCGTCCCCTTTTGGAAAAAATTGCTCAGGGTCCGCTTTTCCCTTTTCAGTAGAAAATATCGACTCCCTTTTATCTAATAAATAATGTAACATTTTTGACTCGTAACCAGTTTTTTTGAAATAGTGATTTCATGTGTGCCATTTGTCATCAGCAATCTTAAATCGTCGCATTCTATTATTGACAATCTGCTTCTTCTCCTAGTTAGTAAATTAGTGCGCTAAATCCTATGTGATCATTAGAATGCAATGAAAAACTTTGATGAGGCCCTTAAAGCCGGATATAATGCTGGAAAGTATGGGGGAGGGGAATGTTTGGTACTCAACTCTCCTTTGTTTTGAGCAGAAACACCCCCAATGTTCTCTTCAACGCCCATCAGTGGGTGGTACCGCCCCCCTTGGGGACCACTAGTTTAGACTTTTATGCGTTCTAAAGGGTTCAAGCGTACAGAGATTTTTAGTAAAGTACTGAATGGATACGTGATTTCTTAAGTGGACGGTCGCAATATTCCATCGTATAGAGCGAAGAATTTTAGTCGTGCGTCCAGCACCAAAGCGGTACTGGACCACTTCTATTCCTGATTTGTATAAACAACCTTGGAGACAATGCTTTCTGATGGTGCAGCTACACTGAAGAGTCAAAGAAACTGGTATAGGCATGCGTATGCAAACACAGAGATATGTAAACACTCAGAGTATGGCGCTGCGGTCGGCAACGCCTATATAATACAACAAGTGTCTGGCGCAGGCGTTAGATCGGTTACTGCTGCTACAATGGCAGGTTATCACGATTTAAGAGAGTTTGAATGTGGTTTATAGTCTGCGCACGAGAGATGGGACACAGCATCTCCGAGGTAGCGATGTGGTGGGGATTTTCCTGTACGATCATTTCACGAGTGCACCGTGCATATCGGGACTCAGGTAAAACATCAAATCTCCGACATCGCTGCGGCCGGAAAAAGATCCTGCAAGAACAGGACCAACGACGACTGAAGAGAATAGTTCAACGTGACAGAAGTGCAACCCTTCCGCAAATTGCTGCGGATTTCAATGCTGCGCCATCAACAAGTGTGCGAACCATTCAACGAAACATCATCGATATGGGCTTTCGGAGCCGAAGGCCCACTCGTATACTCTTCCTGAGTGCATGACACAAAGCTTTACGCCTCGCCTGGGCCCCGTCAGCACCAACATTGGACAGTTGATGACTGGAAACATGTTGCCTGGTCTGTCGAGTCTCGTTTCCAATTGTATCGAGCCAACATGTACGGGTATGGAGACACCCTCATGAATTCATGGACCCTGCATGTCAGCAGGGAAATGTTCAAGCTGGTGGAGGCTCTGTCTTGGAGTGACATGGGTGGCAGGTGACAGGTGACATCCTGGCTGACCACCTGTATCCATTCATGTCCATTGTGCATTCCGACGGACCTGGGCAATTCCAGCAAGACAATGCGACACCCCACTCATCCAGAATTGCTACAGAGTGGCTCCAGGAACACTTTTCTGAGTGTAAACACCTCCGCCGGTTACCAAACTCCCCAGACATGAACATTATTGAGCATATCTGGGATGCCTTGCAATGTGCCGTTCAGAAGAGATCTCCACCCCCTCGTACCCTTACGGATTTATGGACAGCCCTGTGGGATGCATGATGTCAATTCCCTCCAGCACTACTTCAGACATTAGTCGAGTCCATGCTACGTCGTGTTGTGGCACTTCTGCGTGCTCGCGGGTGTCCTACACGATATTAGGCAGGTGTACCAGTTTCTTTTGCTCTTCAGTGTATAAGAAAGTAAAGAGCTGTTTAGAAATTCAACGTGATCTCCGCGTTATTTCAACAGGGAGCGATAAATGGTGCGTCAAATTGAGGTGAAATAAGGACAGCGTTATGTTCTGTACATAACGAAAAAAGAGAAACTTATTCCTAATGAGTACAAAGTAAGCCATTCAATTCTTGGAAAAGTTGTTTCATTCGAGAACTTAGGGGTAAAAGTATAAAGCCACATGAAATAGGATAAGCACATAATACTGACTTGGTGTGGTTGGTGAGCGGTAACCACCTGGTCTCGCATTCGGGAGAAAGCTGGTTCGAATCCGCTCCGGCCATTCAGATTTGGGTTTTCATTTCCCGAAATCACACCTGGCGAATGCCGAGACGGTTCCTTCAGAAAACGCCGTGGCAGAATTCCTTCGCGTTCCTTGCTTCCAGTCGTTTTCCGCCTCTAATGACTTTGACATGGACGAGGCGTAAACCTATAAACAAAAAATAATGCCGATAATATTGATCGCAGGAAAAGCTAATTCTATAATGCCGTTGACAGGTAAAATGTTTGTGCAGTTATAATGTATTTCTAAAATAAATAGCGTATAAAACAGTAATACATCCTTATCTACAGTACTGGGATCCGTATAGCAAGGAATCGATCATACAAGAGATTTTACATACATCGTTTTGTCCATTCGATAAATATTAAAAAAACATAGAAACAGACACGAGCCTACTGTAGCGAAGAGTGTTGGGCTATTAAGTACTATGCTTCTTCTGGAATTAGTACGAATGATATATATGGGGTTGCCAGCCTAAGATCACACAACTGGACTGAGGCAAGAAACGGGAAGGAATTTGGCTATGAGTTAGTAGTGGCAAACATTTCACAAGCAAGAAGGCTTTCGCCAGATGATATTAAATGTGTAGACTCTAATACGAAACAATTTAAATGGAGGAACCTTATTTTATTTCTCATTGTGTTGATGTTACATCGAAACATAAGTTATCAGAAACGTGGCATATACTAGTATTACATTCAATGAAATGCCGAAAGTCTTGTGATAGGAGGAGAAGGAATGTAAAAATTTGGCGTGCAGGTTCAAGGCTTTCATTTGTACTCTCGTGAGTCGTTGTAATAGGTTTTAGACTTTGAACGCCGACTGGTAGTTTGCGTTAGATGCATGGGGCATTCTATTTTTGTTCCTGAAACCGAGCGTGGTGGTGTAACGGATAGCGTTCTGGCCTCGCATTCGGGAGGACGGCGGTTCGAATCCCCGTCCGGGCATCCAGATTTGGGTTTTCCATGGTTTCCCCAAATCACTCCAGGTGAATGCCGGGATGCTTCCTTCAAAAGGCCATAGCCGAATTCCTTCCCATTCCTTGCCCCCATCCTTTCCCGTCTCTGAAGACCACGTTGTTAAAAAGGGACGTTAAACTGTTACAAAAAAAAAAAAAAAAATTGTTCCTGAATTTAACATTCCTCTGTCCACAGTGTCAAGAGTGTGCTCGTTGTCACCTCTAGTCATGAACAACGCAGTGGCCCACCACGTTTACTTAATGACCGAGACCAGCGACATCTGCGTCGATGTATCATTGTTGTCAGGCAGACAACACAGCGTCGAAGATAGGCGTTGATTGGATATGACAGCAGAAGACCGACTCGTATGCCTCTACCAACAAAAAGCGAAGGATTTTCCTACCTTGCTAGTCAGACATGATTACAACAGAACATATCTAGGACCTGATCGATAGTGCAGTTTGTGCTCAACCTCCTGCACTAGCAACACTTTTGCGATTATGGAAGCTGGCAGGAAAAAGGCTGAATATTTTTCAGTGGAGTTCTGGCGATTTGTTGAGTCAATGCTATGTCGTGCTGCTGTATTTCGTATCGAATTGGGAGGTATCTCACTACTTTTGACTCTTAAGTGTACAGTTTTGGTTGATATGTGCACACATGCACAAAAAATCCAAAATAAGGATTTTGGTTTCTTCATCATGAAATGTAAGGGTTCGGGAGAGACTATACTAGCCTTTTCCAACCAAATGTCAACCGCTCCTTCACGTGGTACACCCTGTTTGCACGGACGAGGCTCTGGCGACTGAATGATTCCCGGTATAAGAAGTCACCCACTGCTTGCCAACGGCCTCCTGAAGGAGGGTGCAAGAGCGGGGGGCGGTCCCGGGCACCCTCTTGTCCTTGGGGTTGGAAACGGCCCCTAAAGGCGGATGAATCAGAAACAGCGGCATGGGGATGCAGAAGGCAACGGGAAACTATTGCATTAAAGACCCAAAGGGTATCCCGAGGACATGTAACCCTCTCAGAATGCATATATCATGATGGCTTCTTCCTGGGTAAAATATTCCGGAGGTAAAATAGTCCCTCAATCAGAGATCCGGATCTACTCAGGGAGGAGTCATTAGAATGGATAGAAACATTTTACGAGTCGGAGCGTGGAATGTTAGAAGTCTGAATAGGGCAGGTAGATTAGAAAACTTAAAAAGGGAGATGGAACAACTTAAGTTAGATATCGTCGGGATTAGTGAGATTAAGTGGAAGGATACACAGGATTTCTGGTCTGGGGAATACAGAATAATTAACGCAAGAGCTGTCAAGGGAGTTAACGGTGTAGGTTGTGTAACAAAAGTGTAGGTAAATGGGTGAGTTATTATGAACAGTTTAGCAACAGGATTATTTTGAAGACGTTATAAACAAAGTCCGCCCCAACCACGTTAGTACAAGTGGATATGCCAACGTCGCAGGAAGATGACGAAACAATGGAGAAAACATACGCAGAAATTTAAGAAGTTATCCATTATGTGAAGGGGGAGGAAAATCTAATAATAATGGGTGACTGGAATGTGATAGTGGGAGGAGGAAAAGAGGGGAATACTGTGGGAAGTTTTGGTCTAGGAGAAAGAAATGAGCGAGGAAGCAAGCTGTTAGAATATTGTGAAAGCTATAAGCTAGTCGTGGCAAACACACTGCTTAAGAACGATGCAAGAAGGATATACACATGGAAACGTCCTTGGGATACAGGCAGATATCAGCTAGATTATATATGGTCAAACAGAGATTTATGAATCAAATTCTAGACTGTAAAGCGTACCCAGGATCTGACATAGACTCTGACCATAATTTGATAGCAATTAAGTGCAGGCTGAAATTCAAGCGAATAAGGAAGCAATATAAGCTGAACAAACTGGGAGTGAATAAACTGAAACAATCCAACACGAGAATAAAAATTTGCAGGAATGGTAGACTTAGAGGTCTAAGAAGTAACTCTGAAAGGAGCTCAACCGAGGACGAATGGAATGCATTGCATAGAGAAATAATGAAAGCTGGTAAAGAAACATTAGGCTTTAGGGAACAAGCTGCCCGAAAACCTAGGATGACAGAAGAAATTTTGGAGCTGATAGATCAGAGAACAAGGTGAAAAAATGTTCAGGATGAAGCAGGAAGAGAGCAATACAGGCAATTTAGAAATCAAATAAATAGGAAATGCAAATAACAAAAGAAAAATGGCTACAAGCAAATTGTGAAGAAGTAGAAAAGGAAATGGTTGTAGGTAAAGTAGATGTAGCCTACAGAAAGATCAAACAGAATTTTGGAGAAATGAAGAAAAGAGGTATGAACATTAAAGCTGCCGATGGGAAACCTCTTTTAAGCTCAGAAGATAGAGCTAACCGATGGAAAGAATACATTGAGAAACTGTATGTTTGGGACGACTTGAACAATAGTGTAATGGAAAAGAAAGGTGGTGTCGACATTGTTGACTTAGGAGATCCTGTTTTGAGGACAGGATTTAATAAAGCAAATAAGGCAGTTGGAATTGATGAGATCCCTGCAGAACTTCTTAAATCCCTAGGAGAGGAAGGAATCAAAATATTATTCAAGCTGATATCAAAAAGTTATGAAACAGGAGAAATACCAACTGATTTTAATAAGAATATCATCTTCACACTTCCAAAGAAAGCACAAGCCGACAAATGAGTGAATTATCGCACCATTAGTCTAACATCACATGCTTCAAAATTACTGACCAGAATAATATACAGAAGGATGGAAAGGGTAGCAGAAGACATAGTAGGTGAAGATCAGTTTGGGTTTAGTAAAAATCGCGGTACAAGGGAAGCAATTCTGTCTTTAAGATTAATACTCGAAGGGCGGATCAAAGATACTTTTATGGCATTTGTTGATTTAGAAAAAGCGTTTGATAATGTTAGGTGGGACAAGATGTTCAAAATTTTAAAGAAGTCAGGTCTAAAGTATCGAGATAGAAGAATACTCTATAAACTATATAAGAATCAAGTGGATGTAATAAAAGTAGAGAATCACGAGACACATGCATCAGTTAAAAAGGGTGTGAGACAGGGTTGTAGTCTATCCCCGTTAATATTCAGCTTGCATGTAGAAGAAGCAATGAAGAAAGTCAAAGAAAAATGTCCATGTGTCATAAGTTTTCAGGGAGAAAAAATCAATATGCTACGATTTGCTGATGACATTGTCTTGTTAGCAGAGAGGGCTGAGGATATTGAGAAGTTATTGAATGGCATGAACAAAATACTGAAGGAAGATTTTGAACTGAATATAAATCAAAGTAAGACAAAAGTGATTGAAATGTAGCAGAAATGATACCAATACTAGCAGATTAAATATAAAAGTAGGATCGGATGCAATAGGAGAAGTGAGTGAGTTCTGTTACTTGGGAAGGAAAATTGCAACCGATGGCCGAAGCTAGGAATGATGTTAAAAGCAGAATAGCACTAGCAAAAAGAGCCTTCATGAAAAAGAGAAACCTTTTAGATAAAAATATTGATCTAGGAATTAGAAAGAACTTTTTGAAAACTCTATGTGTGGAGCACTGCACTTTATGGTAGCGAAACATGGACTTTAAGAATACCGGAAAGAAAGAAACTTGAAGCATTTGAAATGTGGTGCTACAGAAGAATGCTGAAAATTAGGTGGACAGACAAAGTAAGAAATGAATGAGTTTTGGAAATGATGGGTGAGAAAAGAAGTTTATGGAAGAAGCTTACAGAAAGAAGAGACAGGCTGGTAGGTCATATTTTGAGACATGCTGAATTCGTTAATTTGTTAGTGGAGGGAACAGTGTAAGGTAGGAACTGTAGAGGAAGACAGAGATTAGAATATATGAAGCAGATAATTGAGGACGTGGGATGTAAGGGATATGTAGTGATGAAGAGGTTAGCACAGGATAGAAAGGGATGGAGGATTGCATCAAACCAGTCTAAAGACTGACGACAGCAAAAAATATCATGAAGTAAGTATGATATTAATCAGGATAAAATATATCCTACAACCTATCTGACAGCTTAAGATAGCACTGTGTAAAGTTTCACTGAAATCTATTCATTAGTTGTTGCATGGGGTGCGCACATACAGACGAAGGTTCCAATATTGTTGTTTTTAGCCTCTGAATCATCGGATACTACAGTATGTTACTAATATAGATAAAAAGTATCCTGTGAATTAAATTATGACATAAGCTATCACTATACGAAATTTATATGAAATGCGCCCTTTTAGTGTTTGCGAAATGCGCCCACAGACAGACAAAAATTTGAAAAATTACGATTTTGACCACTGAATCGTCTTAAACTATGTTACTAATCTGGAATAAAGGTATCCTGTAATGTTAGCTATTAGTATATATAGTTTTAATAAAACCCTCTCATAATTTTTTGAGTGATGTGGGGATAGACAAACAAAAATTTCAAAATCTATGATTTTGGGTTTTGTACGATCGGAAACTTTGTAGCTTATCGGGTTAAAACGTATCCCATAGCCTTGTCAATCGCATACGTTATCATTATGTGCGGTTTCGTTAAAACCCGTCATTTAGTTTCTGCGTAATGTGCGAACATATATACAGGCAGACAAAAAAACCAAATTTCTGGTTTTGGCGTCTCTATCACTGGTAGGGCACAAAGCACTTTCACTTTTTCAAATTAACTCGCAGTGTCCATGACTTCGTCCACCTGGGCGAAAGAAGTTCTGAATCGTTTCTTCTTGGCCTCATAAACTTCTGCCATTAATTTATTAAAATTTGGCACGAATTTTGCAATGAATTAACATCAGCGATAAATGTCTATAAAATGGAATTTGAAAATTAAACAAAAGTAATATTCGTAATTATTTAATTCACTACTGTTTATCATTTATTATTATCATCATTGAAAATTGGTACGAACGTGGTAATTATTAAGCACAAAGCATAAAATTCAATAAAAAAATGGAAGAAGAATATAAATAATTTACAAATGTACATAAACTGTAAATTATGATGTGTAGGTGCTTCAGCACCTTTGCGTGCACTGATTGAATGACGCATTTTGCTATATTATATTTAGCCGTGTTAAATATTTCGACAGGGTGAAAGTTTGCTCCAGAAATGTACTGATTCTACGATTTAACTATTAAATTATCTGAGCATGTGGAGGTCACATCGAAACATAAATTAAGCCATCACTAAGTACAATATTATTGAAATGGTCGACTTTAGCTTGATCCATGCACAAACATTGAAAAATTTAAAAAATTATGGTTTTTCTCACTGTATCATGCATGAAATTTGTTACTAATCGGAATAAAGATAATCCTCTGTTAAATGATGACGTAAGATATTGATACGTGCAGTTTAGTTAAAATTCATTCGATAGTTTTTGCGTGACGAGTGCACATACATGCACATATTCCAGAATTTACCGTTTGTGCCTCTACATGATCGATAACTATATTATTGATCTAAATAAAATGTATCCTATTTGCTAACTAATGACATCAGCACACTACGTAAAGTATGATTAAAATGTGTTCATTATTTTTTTTTTTTTTTTTTTTGCATAATGCATGAATAAATTTTTTAAAATGGTCGATTTTGGAGTGGAAATCATCGGGAACTTTGTAACTTAGTGAGATAAAAACGTATTATATATGTTAGTATATGACGTAAGCTATCAATGTGTGCAATGTCGTTAAATTCCGATTATTAGTTTCTGCGTGGCGAATGGATAGGTGAAAAATTCTAAATTTGATGTTTTGGCGTCTGTATAATTGGGAACTACAGTAAGTTACCTGTATAGATAAAGATATATTGTCTCGCAACCTATGACGTAAGATATCCCTTTGTGAAGTTTCATTAAAAATCCACCTGTTACTTTTTGCGTGATGCGTAGACAGCCAGTAAAAAAATTTCAAAATTTACGGCCTTTAGCATCTGCAGTATTTGGAAGCTTGTTACTAACCTGAACAAAAAAATACCCTACCTTACAACAACTACGTGTAATTTCTTTGAAATGGGTTCATTTTTTTTATTAACATGTGGAAAGGAAGACAACAATTGCAAAATTTACTCTTTGTAAAATAAATTTCATGTTCAGACACAAATTTTTTACCGTTTTGTTGTATAGTTAGGTAACACTATTCAATCAGCTTCTGTTTCTTACGGTTAGGAATGTCTGGACGCATTTACCACAGCATAATTCTTACGCCAGTTGTTTGCCAGCGTGAACAAAAACTCAAGGTTTTTTATTGTTTATTTTTCGTTTGGAATGAAACAGAAAAGTATGAACCGACAGAGCAGGTCACGGAGGTATTGACTCAGTTTGGCGCTAATGAAACTGGCGCAACGTGCTCGGAATAACACATCCTGTCTGCCACAACCGGTGTTTGTCTTTTTAAGTAACGTGTTTCAGCAAGAGCTTACCGATATCAAGGTACGTTTTCATAAATTTTCCTTTTTAAGAAAAACACGTAGGTTGTGTTTCAGTGAAGATCTACTTCATAATGTTTCACCAGAAAGATATAATATATAAAATATTGGCATTCATCATCAATATTTTTTATACTTGTTTCAAGGAAACAAAATAGTTTCCAGGAAAGTAAAATAAAAAGATTTTCGATCGGAAATTCAACACACTGTACTTTTGTCGCTTTTAGATGTCGATGATACACTAATTTGTTTCTTTACTTATTTTAAAATAGCCTACGGCTGATGTAGATACATTACAAGTCATACATGAAATAAAGAGAGAGAAAAAAACCAAGGTGTTAATTTCATTGAATCCTTTACAAGAAAATGTTACACTCTCCTCTAGCCAGTTATCCAACTTTTCTCTGAAACTTTCAATAGAACTGGTCCTTTTTTATTTCTTCTGGTAATTTGTTATACATTGTTAAACCTTTGCGCAACACTGTTATTCGTGGTTTACTACTTCTGTTAAAAGTCGAATGGAAATGATTTTCCTGCCTTGTCCTATTCTAGCTGATATTTCACGAAAAAAAAGAAATAGTTTTCGTTGAAAAAATACCGCAACAGCGTTTACTTATGTATATATATCCGTGCGGCACATCCAGTTTTTCCATGTCCATTAATTATTTCAGGAATAATAGTGCTCATGAGAAAAGAGTAGATTTCAAACAATTGCTGAAACACATTTCTGTTGGGTTCAGACATTTCGAGTACAATTTGTAGTTACAAAAGTGTAAGAAATTCAAATGGAATGGGAAACTTTTAAAAAAGAATAGCATGTTTTTAATTTTTTTATAGGAATGTCAAAAGCACATTATTTTTTGAAGAGTGATATTATTATCAGACAAAGAAGTTATGACAATATATATGTGCCTCAATTATGACTTTTTAAAAAAAAATATTTAGGAAAACGTGTGGAAGTAAAAATCTAATACTTTGGAAAGATGAATGAATCAGGTATTCAGGCAGATTATTTATATCGAACTGTAAACCTGTATATATAATTCTGCCTTTCAGTCGGAACCAATACTAAGAAATTAATCTGTCTCATGTGTCTTTATGTAAATTTATTCCACAAATCCTTACTTCACTCAGCTTTATCAGAATTTCGATTACGTTTTGAATAACATTCCTATTTGTCAACCTCGTTCAGATTTTAAAGGTTATGAGGAAATACCAATTCATATTTCTGCTTTCATTGATTTTAAATCTTCCAAAGCCAATAGAAGTTGTGTACTTATTTCCATGAAGTCAGCTCAAAAATTGCTGCTCTTATCTAACAGAACTTTTTTTACCTTAACTGCTTCATCAAGTTTCCACTTAAGAACTGTTAGTCCAACCACGAAGCAGAAATTCTTTTAAATTGTTTGGTATTTTATGTTGAATGTTTGACGCAAATCCCAAACACTGTCACAATATTGGAATAGTGGGAGCACAAAAATTTCGTTAACTACCTCCTTAATTCTTGGTAAGTACCTATAAAATATAATCCACGTTTAACTTCTTATTGTTATTATGTGATCAATTGATAAGACCCACAAATGCTGTTAATAACAGTGTGTTTTTCTCTGCGATGTCAGACGAGTTTTTGCAAGGAACATTGTTGGAAAGTATGTAAGTACGAGCAGAAAGAATAGTTAGAAAATTTAGTTTAGCCCAACATTATACAAAACCTGGAAGAACGTTAGGTTATTACGAAATATTTAGCGGACTCCAATAAGAAATTCTTATTAGTTTACTAACCAGTTTTATTGGTTATTAGCATTTATAAGTGTATGACAACAAGGTGACACTCTTACATTGTCCTCAAAGTCATAAACGGCATCTATTACTTTTTTTACTTATAGGCTTTACGCCTCGTCGACATCGAGATCATTGGAGGCGGGATGGGACTGAGGACAAGAAACGGGAAGGAATTCGACCATGGCCATTCTGAAGGAAGCATCCCGGCATTCGCCTGGAGTGATTTGGGGAAACCATGGAAAACCCAAATCTGGATGCCCGGACGGGGATTCGAACCGGCGTCCTATCTATTACTGATGCATCAGCTCTTCACATGTCTGATTCCTTTTTATACTCAGTTAAATATTAATACTGAGTGGTCAGACACAAACTAAATCTTTTTTATGTGCATATGACGGTTTTACCGGTAGAATATCAGGCTAAAACTATAGATACAGACTACGTTATTTTCCTTTCAAAAATTGTTAATTTCTTTTAAGCCTTTTCCACAATTGCTGGATTGTTATGCAATACAGTATATGTAATGTTATATGAAATGCTACAATGTGATTGGCTAACACATTCGCCATCCTTCTAAAGTGATCCAACCTCATCTACTTCTTTGGAATGTGGATTCAGTCTTAAAGGTCAATTAGTAAAGTTTACTGTTTCCGATAAGTATAACGTAAAGACGCGTGATAGCTGTGTTGCTTGGTCAGTCTTATGTGATGTTTGTCCTTGGTGGCTACCATTACAAGAAGTTCACAAGAGCTATTAAGGAACGATATCGAGCTCAATTTGTAAAGATTAAGCCAACGCTCTCAGAAAGCAAATACCAAGGAAAAAATCCCCACCATTTCAGAAATCTAACATCCTTTTTCTTATAGCTTTACGTCTTGTCGACATCGAGGTCATTAGAGGCAAGACTGGGGTGAAGGAACGAAAAGGAATTTGGGCATGCCCTTTTGAAGCAATCGACTGGAGTGATTTCGGGGGACCATGGAAATTTGAATGGTCCAGCAGGGATTTGAGCCTGCGTCCTTCAAATGCCAGGCCCAAGCGTTACGGCTCAAAGCCATTAATCATTTATTTAGGATCACTGTGATAGAGGCACCACATGTTGACTTGTGCCAGGAAAAGAAAATCTGTTAGTAAATTCACCGTAGTATCACAGTCTATGAAGCAATATATGTAATTTGTTAAGTCAATGTTTATCTATAATTTCATGCACCGCAATACTCAGGTCCTAATAGGGAACAATATTGTGCAACACGATAATTGACCAGTGCAAGGAAAAGTAGCTGTAGAGGATTTTGGAAGCGAAATCATGTGTGCGTGATCAATTATCCATCAAACTTCCCAGATTTATCCCCCTCCAGTTATGTGGACGTGAATACGTCTTCACGTTAGGTACTTGGTGATATACCAGAATTACAAGAAACATGAATACTGATTATATTGTTTTATTATTAATATTATTATTATTATAAATTTATGGCTTCACGCCTCGTCAACACCAAGGACATTAGAGGCGGGAAAGGATTGCAGATAAGGAATGGGAAGGAATTCGCCTGGAGTAATTTCGGGAAACCATGGAAAACCCAAATTTGGATGCCCGGACCGGGATACGAACCCGCGTCCCCCCGAATGAGAGGCCAGAGCAGTGACTGCCTGGACTTTCGCTAAGGTTATGAATGTTTTCTTGGTTCTCCTGGTAGAGCCGCATCGATTATTTGAAACCTAGTGTTTCAAACATTTTACTGTCGCTTTCCTCTGATGAAAGCAACACTAAGACGGCTGAAACATTAGATTTGAAGAAATCGACGCTGCTCCACGCTGAGGATCATGAAAACATCAACCTTAAATCTGTCTAGTTTGAAACGGCTAGCACTCAAACACTGCTGAATGTCGGAATGAAAAGCACTCGACAGGGAAAACCTAAAAGGGACCCCGCAGGACGCAGGGCAGGAACGCGTTTGGTTTCATAAAGAAACTGCACGCAGGATTTCCGTAGAGACCGTATCCACTCGTTTGTTGCTTGAATTTAGGTAAAATAATATCATTTCGTATGAAATACATCAAGGCGTACAATTTAAGACCATTTGAAGATCGATAAAAGTAAGTTTAAAAAAACTGTAACACTTTGAAAGTGAAAATGTCAAAGTGCATAGTAAGGAAGTGGAAGCAGAACCAGAGAAATGAAGGTACAATTGAAGAGAACCTAGTTGGAAATGCGGAGAGAAGTCGGTGCTTCCGATTGAAGAAGAGCGATAGAAAGCCATGAGAAGCTACGACCTCGACAGTACCCAGTGGTGAGGGGAAGAGAGTTACAGAATCGGAACAGCCTCCGTTGTTCGTGGACTGGCAACTACTTTACTCCAATCTTGGTAGAACACACTGGAGTTTATAACCTCTCCACATTATTTTTTTGGTCATCATTCTCTCTAATGCTTTGAAGCAGTGCTCCATCTCTTCCTATCTTGAGCTAACCTCTTCATCTCAACATACCCCTTACAACCTACTTCCTCAATTATGTGCTTCATATATTCTCATCCTGTCGTCTTCTGAAGTTATTTCCTTCAATTCCTCCACTAGCAAATTGACGAATCCCGCATGTCTTAAAAAAGTGAAACACCATACTGTCGCTTCTTTTTGCGAGAGCCTTTCACAAACTTCTTTCCTTGCCCATCGTTCGCTCGTTGTCTGTCTACTTAATTTTCAGGGTCCTTCTGTAGCACCAGATGACAAACTCTTGTATTTTCCTTCTTTCTGGTACTCCTAGTCCATGCTTTGCTATCATAAATTATTATGCTCCATACATACAGATTTAGAAAGTTCTTTCTCACTACGAGATTGATATTTAAAACTAACAGATTTCCCTTTTTCAAGAAAGACTTTTCTAACATTATTCTTGCTTAGGTCATCAGTTCTAATTTTATTTGCTATATAACAGAATTCACTGACTTCTCCTGTTACTTCTGATTTATATACCTAACCTGCGTTATTGCTTTATTTCGCTTTTTCTTTGGTTTATTTTTAATCCAAATTCCACTCTCCTTGTTTTGTTCTTTCCATTTCTCAATATCCTCACTCTGTTCTGCTAGCAGTACAATGTAATCAGCAAATTGGAGCACACTGATTGTTTCTCCTTGAAAACATATGCCACATTCAATTTTTTTTCTTTTACTTCCATTATTGCATACTCTACATACAAGTTGAATATTACCGAGGACAGACAACATTCTTATCTCATACCTTTTTTAACTGATGTTTGTCTCTCGTGGTTCTCTACATTTGTTATAGCCACCTGATTCTTTTACAGATTTTAAATTATTCTTCTATATCGGTATTTTATATAATATTTCTTTAAAATATTTAACATCCTGTCTCATCTGATATTCTAAAAGCTTTTTCTAGGTCCACAAGCGCAATCTCTTGTACCACGGTTTTTCCTGATCCACCTGATCTTCAACTAATATTTTGTACTAATCATTCTATTAATTTGTATATTGTTCCAGCTATTAATTCTGAAGCATGTTACGTTAGATTTGTTGAGCAGTAATTTTCGCATTTCTGAGGATGAGCTTTCTTTGAGAGTGTGAAGATTATTTTTTACTAAAATCCGGTGGAATATCTCCTGTTTTGTAACTATTCGGCATGAGTTTTTATAATTTTTGAATCTCTTCTCCTAGATGTTTTAGAAGTTATACAGGAATTACATCAGCTCCTACCGGCTTATTTGAGCTCACAGCTTTCAAAGCTCTGTCATGTTCTGTCCTTAAAACAATTTTTTTTAACTGCTTTACGTTTCTCAACAGCGAGGTCTTTAGAGACGGGAAAGGATGGGGGCAAGGAATGAGAAGGAATTCGGCCATGGCCTTTTTAAGGAAGCATCCCGGCATTTGCCTGGAGTGATTTTGGAAACCATGGAAAACCCAAATCTGGGTGCCCGGACGGGGATTCGAACCGCCGTCCTCCCGAATGCGAGGCCAGAACGCTATCTTAAAACAAGGTCTCCTAAATCATCAATGTCAACATCGTCATGACGTTTCAGCACATTGTTATTCAGCTCAATTCTATCATATAATTATCTAGTCTTTCAATTGGTTAGCTCTATCTTCTGAAGTTAAAAGCGGTTCTCCATTATTACCTTTAATGTTTATACATCTTTTCTTTATTTTTTCAAAATTCTGCTTTATCCTCACATAAGCCTCATCTACCCGTACTTTACCTTTACCCATTTCTTTTCCTACTTCTTTCCACTTTTCTTGCAGCTACTCTTCTTTATTCCCTTTTTATTTCATTTCAAAGTATCTCTGATGCTCTCTTCCTGCTTCGTCTCGAGTATGTTTGTGCTTTCTCCACTCATTCACCAACTACAAAATTTCCTTAGCGATTCAAGGTTTTCCGCCAGCTTCTTTCCTAATGTATCTTTACCAGCTTTGATTACCTCTCTCTTCAGTGCATTCTATTCTTCTTCTGTTTAATTCCTTTTGGAATTATTTCTTAGACCCATGTCCGCAATATCCGAAAAATTTTCGCTGATATAAGATTCTTTCAATTTGTTCACTTCCAGTCTGTTCTGCCTGTGTTGCTTCTTTATTCTTTTGAACTTCATAACAATCAGATTGCGGTCACAGCCTAATCAGCTACCGGGTATGATTTACAGTTTAGTAACCTTGGTTTCTGGATCTCTGTTTAGCCATGATATAATCCGACTGATACCTACCTGAACCTCATGGTCATTACAAGTCTATATCCCTCGCACATGGGTCTTAAATAGTGTGTTTCCTATAATAACTTTATATTTTTTCGCAAAATTCTAGCAATCTGCTTCCTCGCACATTTCTTTCTCCTAATCCAAACATTTTTACAGTATTCCTCTTTTTGTCCTCTCCCACTACCGCATTCTATCATGATTACTAGATTTTCGTCCCACTTCACATAATGGATTAATTCTTTAATTCAATCATATTTTCTCTTATATGTGAATGCAGACTTTCCCGGCGAATAAATGACAAAAAATCTTCACAGGTTTGCAGCCGGATTTTATTATAAGATGACAAGCTTTCGGCCACTATCTCAGTAGCCATCTTCAGGTCGATAACAGTAGCGGCGATCTTGCGTTTACGAAAGCCAAGCGTTTACTGGTGTCGCCTAGCAACCTCATGACGCTAGCAGTCTTGCTTCGCTGTGATTGGTCGAGGCGGCGGTCACCCATCCAATCGCTCACCACGCTCACAATTGCTTAACTACCGGAGCTTAGCAGTACCGGTCACCCATCCAAGTTCTTACCACTCTCAGCATTGCTCAACTGCCCGAGTCTAGCCGGATGTCCACACTCCACCGGATCGCCGGCAACCAGGGAACGTGGGCCGCACAGTATAGATAACCCTGGTTTCCAAGCGTTGCTCAACAAATAACCCATGTCACGGTTAACCAGGTTGTCATGTAACCGTATTTCTATAGCTTCTTTAACCACGGACTCCCAAAAGAACGAACATTTAGTCAACACCTTCACGTTGTCAAAGTCCATTCTGTGGCCATTTTCAATAACATGTTGAGCAACAGCAGATTTTTCCATCTGAAAAAGCCGAATGTAGCGTTGATGTTCCGCCACACGGGCCTTGATTGTGCGTACTGTCTGTCCAATGTAAGATTTCCCACATTCACAGTGTATACTATACACCCCCGGTGTCTTCAGCCCCAAGTCATCCTTCACAGAACGTAATAAGTCACGTATTTTGGCAGGAGGACGAAATATGCTCTTAATACCATGTCGATCTAGTATCCTGCCTATTTTCCCGGATATGTTACCAGCAAATGGGATATATGCCAGATCTTTATACCGTTCTTTAGGTTCAATTGGCTGTTTGTTTGGCGTTTTTTGTAGTGCCCTTTCTATTTGTCCGTTACAATATCCATTTCTCCTGAATGTAGTACGGAGATGTTCCAGTTCCGTCGGCAGACTGTCAGCATCAGAGATTTCTTTCGCTCTATATTTTCTCTGTTTCGTCATCATACTCTTGTGATGTTGGTACATACACTTGCAATATCTTGGCGTAGGATTAGTTTGAATCCTCATCAAAATAGTCTTGTCAATAAACTGTTCATAATAACTCACTTGTTTCCCTAATATCTTGTTCATTACAAATCCCATAACATCCACTCCACGGACAACTTCTGTGCTCTACACATATTCGCCCCCTGTATATCCTTCCAATTAACCCCACTAATCCCAATATCTACCCTAAGTCGACCTATTTTCTAGTTCACTAATCCACCTTCCCTACCCAAACGTCTTTATATTCCACGCTCTGACTCGAAGAATGTTTCCTTCCATTCTGATAAGTCCTTCCTGCGCTGTCCTCACCAGGCGATCCGACTGAGGGACTATTTTACCCTCGTAATATTTTACCCAGGAAGTAGCCATCATTATACAGATATACAGGGCGTTCGCCGGAAAACGCAACCCTCCCAGTCTGTTGCCGTCGGCAACTTGCTCGGACAGCGGGGCCAGCAGTTTCCGCCACTCGGCACCATGAATCACCGCACTGTTTAACACCTCCGCTGCCCCAACAGTGCAGTGCAGTGACCCTTACATTATTAAGAACGGTTTCTTTGCATTGTAGCTAGTTTGTGACTTCAGTCTCTTATCAGTGTTGTGAATAAACGTTTCTTTGCGGTTTGGCTGGTTTGGGGCTTCATACTCTTACTAATCTGTACCGTGTTTGAGTGTGAGTAAAATTATGGTACGTTACAGTTTGCAACAAAGAATATTTCTCTACGATACATATGTGAAGAAGAAGTCGTTTAAAAAGTGTCGCAGTAAATTTCGTCGCGAATATCCTGGCGCTTTACTGCCAGCTAAATCAACAATTCTGCGTCTGGTTAAAAAAGTAAGAGAAACGGGTTCATTTTTTAACAAAAAGAGACTGTCGGTCAACCGTATTCTCACAGAGGAGAAAATTGACGATATCGCTTTTCGACTAGAACAGTCACCCAAAAAATCATTAAGTCAGTTAGGGCAGCGTGTGTCTCGAAATATGTTCAGAAGATGTGAAATGTGCATTACACAAGAGTGTCAACACTTCCAGCATCTTTTATAAGGTAAGCTAATGAATTACGTCACATTTAAATGCTTAGCACATACAAGTTTATGAAATAGTCCGCGGCCGACGGTCGAACAATGCCGGGAGCTGACCGCTCGCTCGCCGCGAGCAGTTTCTTCCTTGTAGCGCTAACAGTGGGTTTCGTTTCCCGGCGAACGCCCTGTATAATTTGAGAGGACTACATGTCCTCGGGACACTGGGTCTTTAATGTAGTGGCTTCCCGTTGCTTTCTGCATCCTCATTCCGTTGATATTCTGATTCGTCGGGTTTAGGGACCGTTTCTAACTTCAAGGGCAAGAGGATACCGTGGAACGCCCTCCTTTCAGAAGGCCATTGGCAAGCAGCGGGTAACTAATAACGGGAATAGTTCAGTCGCAGGAGCCTCGTATGTGTATGGTGGGTGCACCACTTGAAGAGAAACTGACGTATGGTTGCCAAAGGCAAGTATTGTATCTTCCAGACTCTTACCTCAGATAAAAATATGAGTAAGTATGTAAAATATTCATGGAATTGAAGAAAAAAAATTTATGAAACATTTAGTCTTTAATACAAATTGTTTGTTGATATATAATATACTCACGAATTTACTAAGGTACTTAATTTTGTTTTGTTTTTGTATCTTGCACATGTTTCTTAACAAGTACTGTTCAATATCATTCAATTATTGTCACCATAATTTGATATTTCAAATGTAGTGCAGTGTGTTCATATGAGTGATTGAACAGGGCATCAGCATAATCATGACATAAAAACTACGAAATTAATACGCGCAGCAGCCACAAAAATACAAGAAATACAGACATTAGTATTGAAATGATGCTATTTTTCCCTTAATTGTGTGTTATGCATCTCTCTTCTGTAACTACAGCTTCCACCAGTCAGGGAAGGCAACATATTTGCTTTAGAGGACGAGGGTTTGAGTTTTCTCGTCCCCAGGGATAGTCTAATTGTTAGAACAAGTCTATTCGCTTCCATATTTTTTTTAATCTGGCATAGTTTGTTATTCCCTGTTTGGTTACCTGAACAATTCTAGCTTTAACTTTCCAACCACTTTCACTCTCATCAGATTTTCTTCCAGAATACTGACGATAACTTAAATTTTACTGTACTTTGTTACAGTCTAGCGTCAAGTATGAAACTAAGATTTTGCTTATTGTCTCCGATTTTCAAAATTGTCACTTCCAATTTTGCGTGAATACCTCACGTGCTATGACAGGTTGCATCGGAAAAAATATCTTCTCAGATAATAAGATAGCGGCATATTCGAAATACAACTTGCGCAAGACTTTAAAAATATTCTGACACTGAGCTCTTACTAGTTAGCGCATTTGAAGAATATTTATAATAATAATTATAGTGATTGTATCTTTCTGATACTTCGTGAAATATGTACAGCATAGTTTACTTAATTTGTGGTGGAAACATCTGTTACCGAACGAGGTGGGTGAGCGGTAATGCTCTACACCCTCGCATTCTGAAGGACGTGGGATCGAATCCCAGGTCGGCCATCCAGATTTTGGTTTTTCCATGGTTTCCCCAAATTACTCCAGGCGAATTCCGGGATTGTTGCTTCAAAAGGATGTAGTATATTACCACACTACATCGAAACATACAAGGTGTTCAGGAATGAAAGTATAATCCTGAAAACGCTAATAGGTCACATCATATACTACTATATGACAAAAGTTTATTTAAGTAAAAGTCTTACCATTTTCGAGATATTAATTTTGAACCCTGCTTTTCTTTTTATTTACTCATGAATGTTTGAGTCATCTAAAACAATGTTCTTTTCATCTTAAAACGTAAAAAACTTTAAAAATCGTTTTTAAATCATTATCATCCATTTTTTTTTACTACATGTTTAAAATGCACAATGAATGGTCTCTTTAGCAGATTGAACTACCACAAAACAATCGTTTTAAAAGAAGTATAAAATAATTAAACCATTTACGTTTTTTGTATGGTTTTTTAACATTTTAAGAAAAAATAACATTATTTTAGATGACTCAAATACAGGGTGTCCAGAAAAGGACTCCCTGATTTCAAAATTAAATATCTCGAAAAACAAAGATCGATAGAGGAATGCAGTAAACGGTATGTTTATCGTGACAGCTGTAAGAAGTGTATACAGCAGTGTGAAATAATAGTTACAAAAGCTGCTAACAGATGGCGCTGTAATCGCCATACGTAATTCCTAAATAGTGATCCGAAGCTCAGGGCGATCAGTTCCACCATTGAAACGTGCCAATGGTGAACACTTTGAAAACATTGTGATGTGATTGTTTGCAAAGATTGTTTTCATACGATTATTTCACTTATGTATGCTGATATGAGATGTACAGCGTACAGCGCCATCTGTTAGCAGCTTTTGTAACTATTATTTCACACTGCTGTATACACTTCTTACAGCTGTCACAATAAACATACCGTTTACTGCATTCCTCTATCGATCTTTGTTTTCGAGATATTTAATTTTGAAATCAGGGAGTCCTTTTCTGGACACCCTGTATCTTTGAGTAAATTTAAAAAAAAAAAAAAAAAAAAAAAAAAAAAAAAAACAGGCTTCAAAAAGTCCAAATTTGTAGAAATGGCATGGAATAAACTGAAAATGTCACGTGTTTCGAAAAAATATTAAAAAAATCAATATCTCGAAAATGGTGAGACTTACTAAAATAAAATTTTGTCTTATAGAAGGAAATGATGTGACCTCTTTGCGGTTGCAGGATTATCTTTTCATTCCTGGATGGCATAGAATAAACTGAACAAGGTCACATATTTCGAAAAAAATATTTAAAAAATCTCGAAAATGGTGACACTTTTACTTACTAAAATAAAATTTTGTCATATAATAGGAAATTATGTGACCTACAACGAGCTAACGGTAGTTAACGCATTCCGCAATGCGACCTTGGCACGGCCGAGTAACCCTGCGGCGGAGATGGTCACGTGAGTGAAGGACTGGTGGTGCGTTCGTGCCCAGCCTGGTGGACATAAATGTGTGACGGCTAAAGCCTGTGGTGTTGTGGTTGCTCATATGTCACGTGCTGGAAGCCAAGTGGTCATTGGTCTCCAACGACGCTTAAAAAGGAATCGTCGGCGCCTTCGTCAGAATAATAACCCTGCCGATATGATGAACACCGCAAATCACCATCATATCGATCAATTCAGTGCCGCCCTAGAGAAATCTCACTGCCGCGTTGAGCATAGACACTAAACATATAGAAAAACCCTGAGAACAATTATAAAAGAACGCAGTATTGAATTTCCAGAATTTTTTTAATTATTTATATACTATTTTCCATAACATATTTGATGAAAATTGTGTAATATACGTAATATCACACGAATGCTCAACGGTGTTGTTAATATGTAAAGAAACATCCTGATCCCTAATATTAGTTGGGATTATTAATGATTTTGTTGGTAATTTATGCATAGGAAAATTAATTTAATTCTTAACCAGAGGGAGTACAAGCCAAAAAAAAAAATCCTCACAATACAAATTTTTTGATTTCCAAATTATTATGTTCGTTCTTGACGACATCAGTGCAAATTTTCTTTATACTAAACAATTTGTTCAGCAGAATCGCGGACGGTTATTTAGCTGAAGATCTAGCCAGATTACCACATACATGTTAATTATAACACCTGATGTGCAGAGTTAACAAACGATCAATGGAAACAAAGTGGAGAAAACAGATTCACCACAATGCGATACGAAATTATTTTCCCTTTATGATACTTTGCAACACTGTTATTTATGAATTTATATGATCACACTAAATCTAGCTTCAAAGAATCCAATGAGGCTATGAAGAATCCTTCTTACTTATTGCAATTAGAAAATAAGATTGATTGTAGGTAATGGATGTCTGACTAACGAGCATGAGGAAAATATTGGAAGATGCACAGAGTTTTGTATTTACGCAGAAGGCTGCCAGCAACTCCACACAAATTCTGACCGGTCCACTTGCAGGCAGAACGAGTGAAGCCGAACTTCCTGTGTTAGGTAAACAAATCGTGTTTGTGGTCGTTTCTTTTGGCGTCCACGTTGGCCGTAATGAAACAGCCGCGAAAGCCAAGAACGCAGGCGACGCTTTGGCCGTCGTTGCATTGAATTGCAAATAGACAGAAGGGACAGACCCGGCATACATTATTCACACAAATTCGTTTTCCTGCTCTCCTGCTCATTACAAGGTACAAACGGAGGAACACTTTATTGTCTAACGCTGTCATTCTATTAGTAAATACAGAAAACACTTCTATTATACATTTTTCAGTATAACGCAAGGAATTATTTGGCTGATTCTATTGCACATAATAAATTGTTTCTATTTAATTAAAAAAAAATTGGTAGTCATTTGGGAATGCTGACAGAAGTGAAAACTGAATGTCATATGCATCTGGTTGTTGTGGGCCATTTCCTCAATTGCGATAAATAATATTTATATGAATAATTACGCCTATGCAATTGAATATTTGTTTATTACACCGTTTTTCTTAAGGTGGGTGCTTTTGGATTGCTTTGTGACATTTGTTGTTTCTGTTTGTCTGTGAGAAGATTGGAAGTGCCTTTTATGCATTTCTTGAAGTATGTCTGGTATCGGTTGGTGGGATCAGATTTTAATTCTGTGATATTGTTATTCTTAATAAATTCTTCTGTCTTTTTGGTGTACTCCTGTTTATCTATCAGTACTGTTGTGTTTCCTTTATCAGCTGTGGTGACTACTATGTTATGTGTGTTTAGTTTTGTTTTTTAAGTGTTTGAGTGTTATCTTGTCTTTGTTTGTATATTGTTGTCCTTTGTTTTGTTTTGATATTTCCTTAAGTTTTTCTGCTACAAGTTCTCGTGTTAACTTTACATTAATTTCACAGTTTGTTGCTTTTCTGTCTTCATGAGTTAATATGTGTTCTGTCTCAATTATTGTATTTTTTACAAATTTTTCGGTTGAGGTGTTATTCATGTTGTATTTCAGTCCGTTTTTTAGCAATCTGTTTTCCATTGGGTTGAATTGCGTTGTTGTTAGATTTATAACTCTTGGGTAACATTCTGGTCTGTTATTATTGTGGATTGTTGTGTTATTTCTGTTCTTAACATTGTGGCTCAGGTGTTTTAATTTCTTGATGTGTGTTTGTTTTATGACTTTAATTGATTGTGCAGTGAAACTTTCAATTTTCTCGATGGTCTCATTAAAAATAGCTGGGTTATTGAGTTTATTTGCTAATGCGATATGTGTTCTGTAAAGGTCTTGATTTAGCTGATCTTTCTTAGTGTACAGTAATCTGATTTCATTTTGCAACCATTGTTTTTCGGCAGTTTCTTTTGCTTTGGCAGCTGATGGCGAAATGGATTTAATACTAACAAATATTCAATTGCATAGGCGTAATTATTCATATTAATTTCATATGCACAATATCTCATAATTATAGCTACAGATATGCTAAATAATAATAATAATAATTCCGTGTGGTCATAATGACCTGGTGACAGGGTTTCTATTAGCTGCGCATTCCACCCCTCTCTTAGCCACCTTAACCTAACCCGATAGTCCTATCGGGTACAGGGTACCTACAATTTAACGTGGAATCCGAACCTCGGAAGACTTCTGGAGTACCTCACACTGCACAGCGTGCCATGCTAGAGGTGAAGGTCTGGTTAAGGATCCATGAAAATACCCACCGACACAGGGATTCGAACCCTGGACCTTTCGTTTCCCAGTCAGACACGTTAAACACCGAGCCGCCAGATCACTATATACATACTGTTAACATTAGCATGTCGGTGACGCGAACTCATAAGATTTTACACATTCAAAGATCGCCCAATGCAACTTAAGAAGTTTTCACTTTAAAAACTGAAAGTCTTAGTCAACAACCCGAAAGTTAGTCGAATCCTCCCGAAGGAGATGTACCAAACTGTTGCGTCAGAGGCAAGATGGCCAATGCCTTTCCTCAGCTGCCTACAGTTTAACGTGAAAACAGAACCACGGAACGTCCCTGCGTAACTCATATAATCAAATACAACTCCTAAAAATTACTGCTCACCACTGGATTTGAACCTGCAACCGTAGTGACAAACTGCCACAAGGAAGCACCCTAACCGCTGAGCTACCAGAAAACCTTGTTTTAAAGTATACGTGTGCTACGTACTATCAAAATCGGATAAAAAATATGTGTTTGTATGAAGAACATTGGCAAAAAAGAAACAAGCAAAAATTCAGTTTTATATATTACATGCAAGTATAATCTATACTTTCAATGCTGTCCAAGTGCAACACGTCATACTTGTAGCTACAGATATACTCTTAACATTAACATGTTGGTGACTTGAATTCAAAAGCGTCCAACGTGCCCATCATACGCGCATCACGTCACAGCATGTCGGTGACGGGAAGTCGCCAACTCATAGAAGTTTTCACCAAAAAAACAGTAGAGTTACAAGATATTTGATTTCAAGTACGCTAACTTCTATACGGATAATTATCCTTCACTACTATTTGCCCCAGTTCCAAATAAACATTGTTACACAAGGGACAATTTCGTAATATCACACCATTTCATTGCCGTCAAAAAGATTCCCCTCGAAACACCAGCTTATCTTCACTCAACTTCTGTGGCTTCAGCTTGAAGTCTGATTCCTTTTTTTTTTGGGTGATTTCCCACCGAATTTAAGACGAGACTACCGCCACTTTACACAATAATTTTCTTCGATATTACTTCCTCTACAATATACTATGACGAATGTGGGTAAATAGCTATCGTTCATTACTACTCAAAATGTTGAATACTTTTGCTGGATCTATCACCCGTTACATTACAGCTTATTCAACGGCATGAATAAGACTGGCAACTGGCAATTGTCGTCTCAGTATAAGGCGTTTGATATCTGTACCAAGAATAAATAGATTATTTTTTCCATTTGGAAATAGTCACATACATAAGTACATAATGTCAGTCTTAAAACCGATAATATTACTATTATTATTTATTTATTAGCCTTTTCCATAGATATCTGCTGAGGAAATAACTCTGGGATGCGGAACATATCATGGTGAATATATATACATACAAGATGGAAATAATCATAGTGAAAAAGTATGTATTTGTGGCTGAAAATTTCATTATTTGCGGAACCGTAATTACGTTATTGTAGTTTTAACAACTTCATGTAATTTTTTTTTTTACTATCTATCAAAACGCAATAGAATACTCTTTGACTTATTGCCGCTTCAGCCGCCGCCTCAATGTGTTTGAAACACTTGTTTGTTGATGAAAACCGCAGAGTTACAAAGACCGTATAGCAATGATCTTAAATATGATTTCTGAAACTTGTTTTTTGATATCGGTATCCCGTATGTCCCTAAATGTCTCATCAAAATTAATGAATGAGACATAATTTTGAAGGTTTCTTTCCCTCTAATTACGAAAAATAAACAAATAGTTTAAAATTAATGTTTTCATTGAAAAAAATATTTAAAAAAAGTTTTTCACAAAGAATGTTGATGGTGCCACCTGTTGAAAATCTGTTAAACTAACTTAATTAAATCAAGGAATGATGCTGGTAACTCACTTTGGCGAGTACGTCATCACTGCTAAATTCGTTCAATCTGATAAAACTGTGCTCATACCCCGCACTAACCTCACAACTTCTGATCCAACAGTCACTTTCCAAATGATAAGAAACCAATTCCCAATAAAATTAGCCTTCCCTATAACCATTAATAAAGCACAAGGTCAGACGCTTCAAAGGGCAGGATTGTATTTACCAGAACCGGTTTTTTTTGTTGTTTTTTTTTTGTACGGACAATTATATGTGGCTTTTTCAGGAGTTCCTAAATTCAGTGATGTTTGTGTTAAAGACATATACGGTCAGAAAGTAAATGATGATCCCATTATGACTACTGACATTGTTTTAAAAAAGGTTTTATGAGCTAAAGAAGTTAAAAAAAACAACACAATCACACATCTGACATGGCCAATATCTATGTTTTAAATATCTACTATTTAAATGTTTTACAATTAAACATATTGTATATAATGATAACGACTTTTTACAATGAGATTGATGTTTATTACTTCTTTTCGAAATAAAATACCTTTCATTAATAAATGCTTACATTTACTAATTTCCACATTATTATATTACAATTCGGTGACTGATAACGATGCTGTGAAAAATATTCTCACGGGTCATCAAGTTTCTGTCTTACAACCGCACTTGGTTATTCGTGATGGTCTGGTATTTTTAGGGGATAACACATGTCCTTTCAGCTCCTTGTTTTGTTCGCAATCTATTATGTCAACTAAAAAGAAAAAAGTTAGTGCCCTACATCGAAAAAAGTCGTTTTTGTTTAAAATAAAAATGGAAACGTTTGACCTTTTTACGTCTTGGCGAATTGTTTCTGTCATTATCAGTGAATCAGCTGCTCGGTTAATTAAGAAATCAAGAGACAAAATAATTAGTTCTATGGTTTCAACTTCACTATCGGCAAGAACTGTTCGTGATCAAGCAATTGGAAAAAATGGAAGCTTAACTAACCATATGGATCGAACACTACAATCATGAGATGCTATAATTTGTGAGAAAGAAAATCGTATTTTCACACCTTTTTAAAAAGCTTCCAGTGAACATTCGGATAGAGAATTTCAAGCATCAGAAGACTGGATTAATAAGAACAGAATGGTACGATCACACCATAACATCAAAATTGTTCTGTAAACTTGGAACCTATCCCCCATAACCCGACACAAATTACCATTCCGTATCCACGGTTTCCGTATTCGGAGGGTTTCTAGAAAGAGCGTTGTGGAATGTCATGTTATATTGTTTCCCATTGTGATGAAATATCTTAATTGAATAAAAATGAAGACTTTTTGCACTCGGCTTCGATGTAATGAATTATACAATTTTCCTGTTGTTCCATACATACCACAACATTCTAACACTTTTGAAAGTTAACAAAAAATTCCTGCAGAGCACACTTTATTGTACAGTTCCTGAAATGTGTCATCTAAAAAGGAATATATAGTCATGTCAGCAGATGACCCATTTTTGAATTTAAACTAGGAAGTAGTAAACAAAATTATAGTGTGTAACATGTTTTATCGCTTTACGGTACACGACTTTTTCAAAAATTTTGGAAGTACGGTAGTTATCGACACACGTCACTTCTCCTATTCTAAATAATATTTTTACAACATATTTTAGTTTATTTATAAATTAAGACTCAAGAGAAATGATGATAAATATGTGTCTCATACTATCTGAACATATTTCCAGTAATTTACTAAAAATATTATTAGAGCTGTAGGAATTTTCAAGCTTTAATTGTTTCGTGATTTGATTTGCTTTTGAGACTGTTAATGGTGACAATTGTATCCTCACAATTCTATTCGGGAAAGCAGTCTTAATGCACTCTCTAGATTCTTTTTCTATACCTATGTTCTCTGTATCTGAAGTAAAATGTTAGTTAATTATTTTATAAACTTCCCCTACTTCATTATGCATAAATCCATATATCCATTTTGTTTGGTTTTAATTTATTTTGAATGATTTACAAATTATCCTGTTTCATATTTTATTTCATACGTAATACATTCTTATGGGAATTCTTTATTTTATCTGATGTTTACATGTTTTTGACCTTCTTGATTACATTTCTTAGTATTTTATAATAAAGTATGTAGTAACCTTTCAGTATATAGTCGTCCTATTTTCTTACTTTTCTGTAAAGTTCCTTTTTTGTTTTACGATAATTTCTTTTTCCCTTCTTTATCCACCCAATGTTGACAATGTTTCTATTTGGAAACATCCATCAAAAAATGTAAGAAATATATTTAGAAAGGAATCAAATTTTATACCAACTGTCTGTGAAGTGTACACTTCTAATTAGAATTCACTGTTTAAGCAATGTATGAAATGTTTTAAATTTTTTCATTATTTTTTTTTATATCCAGTTTTTTGTCTCCATTATAATGCTTCTGGATTTGATGCTAAAGAGCTGGGAATCATGATCAAAGATACAATTAATTAGTGGTAGTATACCGTAATTATTGTACTGAGAGATATCCACAAAAAAAATTATCATTACAGTTATGCTAATGTTTTGTATTCTTGTAGGGAAATTTCCAATTGCAGCTAAGTTATAAGACAACATCAAGGCTTCCATATCTAGTCTCTCACTGTTGAGATTGGAAAAATAAACACTGAAATATTTACATAACTAAATTCTTTTGATATTTACAAAACATTGTGGCAGTGAGTGTGATTTAAAAAGACTGGAATTTCCAGCGGAAAGGGGGGAGGGCTGTAGATTGATATAAGATGAGCTATTTTTTTTTTTAACATATTCCACATTTGTTAAGTATCTTTCAAAGTGTTGTTCAATACAATCATTACAAATGCTCTGTCACAATGAATGTTATTAATAACGAAAATGGCAACTCTCATTTTCTCCATATTGCAAGAACAATAATAAAAGCCTAATTTATACTTTAATATGGATAGTTGAGTAATTCCTGGGTCAGATAAATGATCTTCAGAGAAACACAAAATAGCTACGTCAAATTTTCTCGAATTTTGAATCTCTTCTAGGCTATGGCAATTTCATCGATTTTGCTAAAAATTCCTTTCACATTTTGATAGAGAATTGTGGTCTGAAGACATTGATTTAATGATTTGGAGTAGTTTACTTTATTAGTATATACTGGCATTCCCGTATTCGTTGTGATTGTTACCTCTGTACCTAGGTTTATAACTATGTATGCCAACATTGAGATTGAAGTATATAAATTTCATCTGTAGGTGAGCCGAACGAAAATTCCTGCTAACACTATTGCCTTGTTACCAAAGTTCATTATAATAATATACTGTTATATTACGTAGTGCACAGATAGACTTACTTTATCTTGTTTCGAAAAAGTTCAATTCTGACGAATCAGCGTTACAAATTAGTACAATAAAAACAAACACTTCCATGGATGAGTCATACATAGAAATTAGGTTTTTCGTTTTTTGTTACTTAAATGAAACAGCACACTGACTAAGACCAGTATAACTGCCGTCTTTCTGTGATAAAAGGATAACACTGGTGTTGATGTTATTGGCCTTTCACGTTTGTATTAAAGTGAAGTCTTTTGAAAGAGAGGTTACATCATCACCCAATTCAGAAGACTGGATCGATACTTGTTGCGCTTGCGATTATCAAGGCATCTTCACGCGATAGAATTAACTAGGCAAAGGCCATGGAGTGCGTGCAGTTCACTTACCGCCCCCTCGAGTTTTTCCCCTTGCTCAAAGGAAAAAGGGCATGGACACTCATTAAGTGATTTTGTTCATCAATCACGGCAAATGACTACGCCACGTAAGAAATATATTAGAAAGGAATCAAATTTTATACCAACTGTCTGTGAAGTGTACACTTCTAATTAGAATTCACTGTTTAAGCAATGTATGAAATGTTTTAAATTTTTTCATTATTTTTTTTTATATCCAGTTTTTTGTCTCCATTATAATGCTTCTGGATTTGATGCTAAAGAGCTGGGAATCATGATCAAAGATACAATTAATTAGTGGTAGTATACCGTAATTATTGTACTGAGAGATATCCACAAAAAAAATTATCATTACAGTTATGCTAATGTTTTGTATTCTTGTAGGGAAATTTCCAATTGCAGCTAAGTTATAAGACAACATCAAGGCTTCCATATCTAGTCTCTCACTGTTGAGATTGGAAAAATAAACACTGAAATATTTACATAACTAAATTCTTTTGATATTTACAAAACATTGTGGCAGTGAGTGTGATTTAAAAAGACTGGAATTTCCAGCGGAAAGGGGGGAGGGCTGTAGATTGATATAAGATGAGCGTTTTTTTTTTTTATTTTTTTTTTTAACATATTCCACATTTGTTAAGTATCTTTCAAAGTGTTGTTCAATACAATCATTACAAATGCTCTGTCACAATGAATGTTATTAATAACGAAAATGGCAACTCTCATTTTCTCCATATTGCAAGAACAATAATAAAAGCCTAATTTATACTTTAATATGGATAGTTGAGTAATTCCTGGGTCAGATAAATGATCTTCAGAGAAACACAAAATAGCTACGTCAAATTTTCTCGAATTTTGAATCTCTTCTAGGCTATGGCAATTTCATCGATTTTGCTAAAAATTCCTTTCACATTTTGATAGAGAATTGTGGTCTGAAGACATTGATTTAATGATTTGGAGTAGTTTACTTTATTAGTATATACTGGCATTCCCGTATTCGTTGTGATTGTTACCTCTGTACCTAGGTTTATAACTATGTATGCCAACATTGAGATTGAAGTATATAAATTTCATCTGTAGGTGAGCCGAACGAAAATTCCTGCTAACACTATTGCCTTGTTACCAAAGTTCATTATAATAATATACTGTTATATTACGTAGTGCACAGATAGACTTACTTTATCTTGTTTCGAAAAAGTTCAATTCTGACGAATCAGCGTTACAAATTAGTACAATAAAAACAAACACTTCCATGGATGAGTCATACATAGAAATTAGGTTTTTCGTTTTTTGTTACTTAAATGAAACAGCACACTGACTAAGACCAGTATAACTGCCGTCTTTCTGTGATAAAAGGATAACACTGGTGTTGATGTTATTGGCCTTTCACGTTTGTATTAAAGTGAAGTCTTTTGAAAGAGAGGTTACATCATCACCCAATTCAGAAGACTGGATCGATACTTGTTGCGCTTGCGATAATCAAGGCATCTTCACGCGATAGAATTAACTAGGCAAAGGCCATGGAGTGCGTGCAGTTCACTTACCGCCCCCTCGAGTTTTCCCCTTGCTCAAAGGAAAAAGGGCAAGGACACACATTAAGTGATTTTGTTCATCAATCACGGCAAATGACTACGCCACGCCAGGCGATAAAGAGGTCTATAGACCTACCCCCTCACAGGAAAATGCTGAGCAAAACGAAGCCCTCATGTGGATAATCGCCCATTTTACTCGCACATCCGACGCGATGAAACACGCCAGAAACAATTTGTAGAGAGAGTAAGTATAATTAACGTGACATCAAAGAATGCTCAAATTGTTAGGACCAAAGATGTCAATATTTGTTACATATTCGCTGAGTGTTGCATGGGAGGGATCGAGTCGATTAATAAATATTCAATATGTCAACAGACGATTCCACATATATGCCTAAAGTTAAGAAACTAACACCCTTTGGTATTCTCTCAATACATCAGTCAAGTAAAAACGATGTCAACAATACAGGAAGTAAGGTTTGTATCCAGAATGTGAACATAATAAAAGGTCTATTTAACGCTTGATCTGGAATAAAGTTTAGTTTCTGTACTGTTTTCAACAAAAAAATATATGCATCGAGTGCTGAGTGTTCTGCACAAGTGTACTAAACTCAATTCAATGATAAAGTTATTATGGAAAATATTTTTTGAAAAAAAATCAGTAACACGTAATTTTTAAGGAGAGTTAATTATTTATTTTGCGAAATTGTTTTTTAAAAGGTATATATAAATCAAAGACAAAAAATTAATCAGTTATATAACTTAGCAAATCCTGTAATTTAAAAAAATTAAGTAATATATCTTCAAGAGACATTTAGTATCCCATTCATGAAATTTTTTGACCGAGTGTGCTGGGTGAGTGGTACGCTCTGGCTTCGTATTCGCGATGACGCGGGTTCGACTCGCCGTGCGGCCATCCAGATTTCGGTTTTCTATGGTTTCCTCAAATCACTCCAGGCGAATTCTGGGATGGTTGCTTCAAAAGGCCATGGCAGAATTCCTTCCCGTTCCTTGCACCCTGTCCCTTCCCTCCTCTAATGACGCCAATGAGGCGAAAAGCCGAAAGCAAAAAAAAGGGTTCTTTATCTGTTGGTACATTTGATTATTATCTGCTGATGCACCATACTAATTACATATAGGTACCTACTTAGTTATTTTGTGAAAACATAAACTACCAAAAAATCTCTATAGCTTTCCTGTAACTTCAATAATCTACATATCACTCTAAATTATGAAAGAATTTTTGAATCAGTAGTTTCGAAACTAAAGTGGGGGGAGGGGAAGGGAATTTGATTCTTCTTTAGTTTTTCGCTGAAACCTTGAACTCATTGTGGAATTAAAAGAAAAATTCAAAGTCGGTTGGTCGATAGCTTTTATTTGATATCCGTGAAGATCATCCAAATTAAACTTTTCCTTCAGTCCCCAATAAACCTCTCTAATTATTTTTGTCCATCATGATTTCACATTACCATTGTGACAAGGTTAATAAGTGTAGAGGATGCATTTTATTAGTTCAGATTATTTATTCAGTTTCATAAAAGCGTTAGATTCAGTGGCGTACGCGCCAGAAAAATGCTGCTTCAACTGAGTGGAAACTGTCACCCAAACCTCTGTGCATAACGTCTGCGCGTAGCCGGGATTGCACGATCAGCTGAAGCCACTTTGCAACAAACAACTAGCAATCTTGCTTACTTGATTTTGATCCATGGAAGCGGCAAGCACTGCCTCGGGTCGCCTATCGCTCGATTGTAGCTACTACCCGTCGATACTCGTCTTTACCAACTCACTTAGAATGCTTCTCGGTCAAAAACCTAGCTTTTGCTTGCATTATATCGCGTCAAGTTCACATCTGTATTTCACTTGTAACTGCAGAATTAATTATATTATAATAAACATGGACTTGTAGCGGATTCAATATTTTATTTCAATAGAGCAATAAAAAAAACCTGTATGATTCCCCCATCATACGCAACTCAAGTCCTGGTGTCTATAAGCAAAGGAAGAGATGAGGATTGAGTAAACCAAGAGATAGCAAGTCCTAGGGAAATTAATAAGGAGGTGAATTTAACAGAAGAACTAAACACCGATTACAACCATCTAACAATAAACTGAGGAAGTGCAGAATTAAAAGATAATAAGTTAAAAGCTTCAGAAATTATGAGACTGTTTCAGAAGGACAAATGAGTGTAGCATTACGAATCCGTATTGGATGCAGGAGATACAGAACCGCAAAAATGGTATCATTTTGAGCATGAATACTGAGACAAACAAAGTATTTCTTTTAACCATTAAGAAGGGTTACATAACGAGAATTATCAGTCCATAATCTTAACACCTGGTTAATTATAAAATAATAAAATAATGGCCCTGAGAGAATAAATAATATCTTAATCCAAAGGTTTCGATGAAAGGCTTAAATAAAAGGATTTTTTTAAATCAGTTGCACAAAGCTCTTGTCGAATTTTTTAAAACATGGAACATATCTGAAAAATAACATGAAAATATCTGAAAAATACAGTGACAGTCTCATTAATTATTTTCTGATGCTAACTTGGAACAGTAAGATATCAGACATTTTTGTTGATTGCTGTGTTGCGTAATCAATTTCGCGAATCTTTGGATCAGAAAATGAGCTTCCAATCCGATGTGGTATTAATATTGTCAGTAAGCACAAAATTCTTTGTCTTCGCATTGTTGATAGGCATAGCACTGATGTATCCTGTATATTTATTTTGCAAGCGGAATTCAGCCTGATGGGTGAGTGGTAACGATTTGGCTTAGCGTTCGGGGGACGTGGGTTCAAATCCCTGTCCAGGCACCCAGATTTCTGTTTCCCATGGGTTCATTCCAGGCGAATAATGAACGATTCTTATAAAAGGTCATGTCCGAATTACTTCCGTTGCTGGTCCCTAACTTCCACCTACAACGGAGTCGACTTCAACGAGGCGTAAATTCCGAAAGAAAAAACCAATCTGGCCCCTTATTTGCAGTTTATTCTACATGCATATACACTGAAGGTGCAATTAATGTAAGAAATTCATAGTAGAAAAATACAGGATAAGTAATGTTAGAATTGAGAGATAAATATTTCATTCCTTTCACAAATTTTTTTTATTACTTACTACAAGTAGTGCAGCAGCGTTAAAGTAAACTGAGAAACCTATAACTTACACATATCTATGGATCTTCAATGGATGTACATTATTACAGGAAAACGATGATGGCGTTTCGTTGGTAGCAGACAGCATTTCCACCTCTGATTCAAGGTAAGAACTTTCAATATGCCAATATTATAATAAATTGGTAGAAGATCGTGTTAATTACGTCATTTTATTTATATTTTCTGCTTTATTTTAACCCCAAAAAATTATAGCTGCACCCTGTCGCTGACCACGGCCTACGGTCAGGAAATAGGAATACGGATCTCTACCTCCGCTAATCCTATGGGAATACGGCTTGAAAGCTGTGAAAACCCACTGCCTTTGGCTTACCACTAATATCATGGAGCGTAAATGCTTCTAGTACTTTAAAATTTTACTGCTAAAAGAACGTAATTCAAGCAGGCCTCGGTAGCGTAGGGGCTAGAGTACTAGCTCCGCTTGCCAAAGGTCGCCGGTTCGAGTGCGGCCGCGGGCATGGGTGTTTAAGTGTTGTGTTGTGTCTGTAAATGTTATGTCCGTTATGTGGTGTGAATAACTGGTTAGAGAAATGCATACTGAAAGCACTGGGTCACCCATAATCACTGTTGAGTTGGCTCCCCCCATGAAAAAAAGTAGAATAATTTACCAATTGAAACTTCCACGAACTGCGATAAGAGTTGCTATAATCAGTGGAATTCATTTACAAGAGCTGCCTAGAAATACTGGTGTTAATCTTTCATCACGTAAATTAGCTCAATCTACTCAGAAAAGAAGATAAAAAAAACCCTCAAACCTCAGACGTCGTTGGTTGTAACATATCTAGGTGTTACCACATTTTTATCATACGGCCTTACGATTCATCGACATGGAAGTCATTAGAGGGAGGGAAAGACTGCGGCAAAGAACTGGAAAGAATTATTCCACGGCCTTTTGAAGGAACCATCCCGGCATTCGCCTGGAGTGATTTGGAGAAATCATGGACAACCCAAATTTGGATGGCGGGACGGGGAATCGAATCCGCGTCCTCCTGAATGCTATGCCAGAGAGTTAACTCTCACGCACAACGGTCGGTGTTATCACAACAAACATCAAACTTAATTCGACACAGAAATTCAAAGGAGTCTCTAACAAGCTGTGAACTAAATATGAGAGATACTATAGGGGAAGAAGGGATACTTATTGGTAAGTGGCTATCGATCTATCAACTTGTTGCGCTTGGCTTAAACATGCATCCAATACTGCATTGACAAACTGTTGTAGAATGCTCTAGAAATAGCAGTTTTAACTCCAAATAGCCCTTCTATAAGCAGAATTAACCACCGATGCACATATGACGGCGGCAAGAAATTGCTTGCTAAACAATTGCGACAGAAGAAAAATTCCCCCAGTCAGAGAACTGAAACTGAAAAAATCATAATACAAACAGACGACACTTGGCCTGTATGAATTAAAACTGTAATAAGCTGCATCTGACAGAATAAACGGATAAAACAATACGATTGTATCAATCATGCTTACCCACTGGTATTTAAATACCGTTTTAGGCAATAGTTTTTTTTTATTTTTTGCTTTTTACTTCTGGCTCTACGCCTCGTCGACGTTGAGGTCATTAGAGGCGGGATGGGACTGAGAACAAGGAATGTGAAGGAATTCGGCCATGTTCTTTTGTAGGAAGCATCCCAGCATTTGCCTCGAGTGATTTGGGTAAACCATATCTGGATGCCCGTAGGAGGATTCGAACTGCCGTCCTCAAGAATGCGAGGCCAGAGCGTTATCTAAGCAATAGTAAATTTTCTATAATGTTCACACTGAAAATAGTTTTATTAGTTCATGAAACGTATCTATACAGCTATGGCTCTTTTTGTTAGATACAGTGTCAAAAAGTCAGAACCTTTATCTAAGTTTACGTTGTCTACATTTCAGTAAACATTTTCTCTAACGCTACCGGTATTTTTGTTTTAGGGAGAAGAAATAGTGATCACTATATTTTTAGAAAACGAAGGGGAACTTCACAACTGCTGTGTTTGTTACATGTTTTGTCAATAATAGTTGATTGGTTCAGGACCAGACTAAAATATAACAATGGGACATAGGATTGCAATTTTTTTTCCTTCGATCCGGCCCTGTTGTACACAGGTTGCCAGCGAGAATCATGCGTTGGAGGTGGGGGAGTACTGTCCTTCCCGGATTCTAACCGGGTTTTTTAGCCTTGGGATACTTAACTTTTTTTGCTTTACGCCTCGTCGATGTCGTTAGAGGCGGGAAAGGACGGGGGACAAGGATCGGGAAGAAATTTGGCCATGGCCTTCTGAATGAAGCATCCCTGCATTCGCCTGGAGTGATTTGGGGAAACTAAGAAAAACCCAAATCTCGATGCGCGGACGGGGATTCGAACCGGCGTCCTCCCGAATGCGAGGCCAGACGTCACCTCTCACACCACGCTCGGTATACTTAACCTATAGGAGGAAAGTCTGTGTTGCAGTCTATATACAAAACTTGTAACTTTTTATGTTTTGTATAATAAGTGTATTTTTGTTTGTGAACAGTGCAGTTTATGAGGCGGAAATTGGGGACCGTTCCAGCATTGGCCTAGATGGTTACGGCAAACTGCCTAAAAAAGCAATCAGGATGGCCTGTACGCGGGGATCAGGACTCGTACCTCATCCCGTTGTACCTCCACGATCCTTAACGTACTGAGCCACACTGGCGGGTAATTATTGTTATACTTCTGTCTCCACTCTGTAGCTTTAAATTGTGCGTCTGTGAGTTAAAATATTCCTTTTCTCTCTAGGCATGAAGCCTATTTCATTACAATGAATTAGAGCGGCCTGCTGGCTCAGAGATAAAAGAAAATAAAAATAACAATAAAAAAAGAAAAGAAGGAAAAAAAAAGAAAAAACATACTAGGGAAAAAACAAAAAAGAAAAAAAGAAAATATGAAAAAAAACATAAAAGTGGTTAAAGCGTCTGACTGGAAATCGAAAGGTATGCGGTTCGAATCTCCGTCTCGGCGCGAATTTTCAAGAGCTCTTAACCCAACCTACACCACTGGTACTGCTTGCTGTGTAATTTGAAGTACGTCAGAACGCTTCCATGGTTTGGATTTCACGTAAAACTGTATGTTCCCTATACCCGGTATGATTACCACGTTAGGCTAGGTGGCTACGATAGGGGCGGATAGCGCAGCTGATAAGGAACCCTGTCACCATGTCAATACGACCATGCGAGTTTCATTTACTTTAATTTACAATCAATTTATACCATACTGCATATTTGGAATTTTCTTTTCAATTCCGATACCTTGCTCTGAATCTGTGAGGACCTTTTAGTGGAAATAAAACCAACTGTCATTTATGCTGTGAAGTTACAGGCTTAATACATGAAAGCAAAAATATTAAGTGCCTATTATTTCTTTTTCTCTGTGTTAAAATTGGTTCTGAAATTTTGATTTCCTGGAGTCATAGACGGCGGTTTAACTCCGATTTTTATGTAGGCTAAATACGCAATGTTTATATCAAACTGTCGCTAATACAGATTCACTATAATAAACACCAAATAGAGTTCGTTATAATACGGTAGGAGACATTTTATTCAAAGTATTATTGGCCCATCGAACGGTAGATAAGTAGTAATGAAGCGTAACATGACTGTGTATGTTTGTTCCCGCATCAGGCAAAAACTATGGAACATATTTTGACAGATTTTTCATTAGTTTTAATGTTTAGAGTCTGACTTAAAATTTGAGGTATGCTTTAATATCTTTCATCAAGTGACAGCGGAGAAGGAAATTAAAATACGGATCACATACTTTTTACCTATAACATAAGCGTAACTTGAAAACTATTGAATCGATTTTGACGGTGCGTTTACAATATAAAACCATGACCCCTGACTTAAAATAAGAGGTATGTATAGTAATAGTAAGTCACATGGAACCGGAGCAGGAAATCAAAAGCTCTTCAGAAAATCAAATTCCTAAACATGTAATCCGGCATAACTTAAAAACTACTGTTCAGGTTACGCCAGGATTTTCACAGTATGAAAGCTTAGGAGCTGGCATAAAATGTGAGAGTCATATGATCACATTCCCTTAACTGGGGACAGAGCAGAAAATTAATATCTCATCAGTAACAAATAAATGGCGACCTATCCTAATTACATCTATCGGTCCTTTCTAAAAAGTATTTATTATTCAATCCCTTAACCCAAAGATGGCCATAGTCAACACTAACGGTTGCGGATAAAAACATTCGTTGTTTGAGGTGATATGGATCATAATACTCTTAGTTTTAGTTAAGTAGAAACTTATTTCACACAGTTTAGCTATACATTTCAACGCTTGCATTCTGCTTTCCAGTTGTCTGTCTCGCCACTGGCTTTAGGATTTTCTTGTATATGTTTATGAATTTATTGTGATAGGGCCTCTGTTGTTTCTCATATACATTAATCATTTGTGTGACGTAATAAGGTGTAAAAAGAGAATATTTGCCGATGATGCTATTATTTATCGTGAAATAAAAACCCAGGACAACTGCGCTTTGGTACAAGACGGTTTTATGAAAATAATTGCGTGGTGTAAAGACTGGCAGTTGGACTTAAACTCTAAAAAATACCAAGTTATGCGTATAAATAAAATTGTGACACCATTTAGCTCTGAATATACAATTAATGGCACGGTCCTTAGAACGGTAGATTCCGCTAAATTTGTCGTTGAATGAAGATATCAAGAAGGTAATAGGGAAAGCAAATCATATGTTCCGATTTCTAGGTCGTAATTTGAAACAGTGTCCACCGGAAAATAAATCGACTGCATACAAAACACTAGTGCGTCCTCACTTAGAATATTGTTGTTCTGTATGGGGTCCCCATCGAAAGGGATTAATGGAGGAATTGGAGAATATCCAAAAAAGAGCGGCCCGATTCGTGGCAGGTATATATAGCTGGAGGAAAAGCGTAAGTGCGATGTTGAAGGAGTTAGGTTGGGAAGACCTGGAACAGCGAAGGCGTTGCTCTGGACAGAAGCTAGTTGAAAAATTCAAGACTGACTTATTTCTGAATGACAGCAAACAAATATTACTACCAGCAACATTCATATACAGGAATGACTGAGAAAATAAGAGAAATAAGCCAGAACCGATTCATTTCTGTACTCATTTTTTTTTACGAGCGATTAAAGAATGCAATAGGAAGGATTTATCGAGGGAGAAAACTTAGAATCCGACAGGATTAGTTCTCAATAAAACCACTCCGGCCATCCTGTACTGGGTTTTCCATGGTTTTTCCAGATTCATATCTAGGAACGACTGAGAAAATAAGAGAACTCAGGGCCAAAACCGATTCATTTTTGTATTTTTTTCCACGAGCGATTAGGGGATGGAATGGGAAGTATTTAACGGGCGAAAAACTTCGAATCCGTCAGTAGTAGTTCTTGATAAACCACTCCGGCCATCCTAATCTAGGTTTTCCATGGTTTTTCCAGATCGCTCCAGGCGAATTCCGGGATGGTTCCTGAAAATAGTTCATGGGCACTTCTTGTCATATCCCTTCCAAACCATCACACATTCTTATAGGTGCAATGCACCCTCCGCCATCCACATTTAATGAATTGCGTGGTAATAATAATAAAGACATTGCTCGGCGTCCTTTCCATTCATTGCTAGCATTCGTATCCTGGATCTAATGATCTCGATGTAAACCAGTCAACAAATACTGTTTCTAAAACAATATTATAAGTAAAATAGAGTGGCAACGCTGTGGCTGTTGTTGGTGTGGTTGGACTCGGAACGGAGGGTGAGTCCTACAGGGGGAAACATCGTGTGCTCTCCCCTGTTGGCGCGTAGAGATTGGTGGCCAACTTTTTGACGCTGGAAATTGGAGAACGACTCCAGGGACTTTTGGAGATGAAAGAGAGGGGAGGAAAGAAAAGGGATGCCCGCGGGTACGGCCAGAAGAATGATAGATCGCGAGCGCAGCCAAACAAAGCCGTTCTCGGATGGCTTCACTTTTACCTGTCAAGTGGTGTATGACCACAGCTAGCCAACAAAGAAGGAAGGATTAATATAAACGCTGGTCATTAGGTGAAAATTTCAACAGTTCGTCCTAAAGCCAATAATATCTATCTGTGATTAAACTGTGATCTTGCTTATCACTTTCTCTCGTGTCCCTGTTAATGTCTATCAAGATAATCTAAAAACCATCAAGGAGTGATTATAGAATTAATTTAATTGTTTTCTCTAAAGACTATAACGTAGCAGATGAGTAAAATCTGTTAGAATAAAATTGTTACACAATACAGTTAAACAGCTATGTTGCTACGAATCGTCGCTGTACCCATCACCAGATCGGCTGAATTTATTAATAAGATGAAATGCGTTTGGTTACTAGGAATAAATTATATCCTGTCTCTGTTAGATGCCAACTGCAACCACCAATTTATGATAAAATTTTCAAATAATCGTTATGAGTAAGTTTATTATAATGCGATATGTTTAAATTTCCTTAATAATGTCAATTTACTTCTGTCATATTTATTAAAACAATGTTAGAGGAAAGGAATCAAAGTCGCATCCCGTTTTTTTTTTATCTATCAAGTCTTTGATTTGAGTTAAATTTACTTTAATTTTATTGTAATTTGTTCTTTGGTATGTATTCAAATAGCCTGACTGCATGACAGAAGTTAGTAAATATCTGATCATAGTCTAAAAATTCATTTTTTTATATAAAAAGTTGCAAAAACAGCCTCTGAGAAAATGGTGGCCAAAGTCGGACAGCTGTTACGAATATACACAAAATTACCAGGAAATTCCATCAAAACTAACCATGTGGTATAAACAATTTAAATTAAATAACATTCATAATATTTGTTAATTTTCCATCTAAGAAAAAAGTGGTAAGTTTACGCTAATAAGTTCTTCCACTAACGACAAAAATTACCACTTATTCTCACCAATGTTTCTATTTGTTTTGACTGTTAGAGCTAGCATTTCAAATCACTTTAATAAATTGATGAAATATGAATTATGGGGTGTCCGATTTAGGGAACGATCTGAGGTCCTATATAAGATGTCTTTGGGTAGACATGCAAGTTAAAAAAAAATGACACATTGATATAGAATAGTGTTTGCCAAAGACAATGCAGTGAATACTTTACCTTATTGAAACACTGTAAAAAGGCTGTTTAATGCACCTCTGAAAAAACGTTCATTCTTACTGAAAGCACTAATAGAGTATCTGGCCCTACCCAATCCTGCAAACTTCAAAACTCATAATTTCTTGATATCGACATCAAATACAGTATATACCCCAAGAATACAGCTCCATCAAAGCGAAATAAAATGGGGGTCCGGGTTTGGTTACTTTCCTCTACAATATGACATATTAACAGTGTTCAAACTATGTTTTTGAGTTTTTATATTGTATTACACATGACATCAAATATTTTTTAAAAAAGGTCGAAGTAATTAATAGGAACTGCTGTAAAAAACAATTAGTACGCAATTAATTACAGATATGCAAAAATAAGCGGCAAGTTTGAAAATATTAAACTGTTATTTGATATGAGTCGTGGAAATTGTGAAGTCAGAAAGTCACTCTATGACGAGATAGTACACATGTAATTATTTCCTATAGTAAATAAGTGCTTTCATCTACTCACGAATGAAAATTTTAGACAGCCGAAGTCAAACCGAGCACGGACGTACGTTTCCAATTCTAGGAAGCTATCTCGAATCTGTATATGAATCACGTGGTTGAGAACTCCCCCAGTAAACATTCAATTAACGATGCTTTCAGAAACTGGTAACTAGCATATGTTATGAAACCACGGATTAGCCTTCAAGAAAAACTGGAGGGAGGCACTAAATAGAAGACATTACATTCGTTCCTGTTAAGTTCTGTTTGTATTGTGAACCACTGAAAAAGTATTTGATTTTTCATATTAGCTTTTCATATAAACTTTTGTTAGAATGACATCTTGCTTGAATTTCACATGAAATTTTCAAAATTTTGTTTATTATTAACGTTATATGGCACAAATTGTAAGACTCGATGTTACTTTTGGCAAATCATTGATTATATGTATTCAAATAATCGTAAATTCACAGACGTCTGTAGGCCTTCAAAGTTAATTGAATAAATGTGTCAGTTTATGACTTCATTAGTGGTAAATGATAGAATATAATTTCGCACCCACTTCCTATTACTAAAAGTGATCAAAATATTAAATTGATTAAATAAATTAAAATTATTAAATATTAAAATTAATAACTAAGTAGAGTGAACTGGTAATGGTAAAGTATAATCTCAATAAACAACCCAACCCCATATTCTATCACAAAATTAATCATAATAATGCTTTCTTAAATGTCATTCTAGTTGTCAAATGTTTTGAGTCTCCAGTAACCAAAGTTATTGTAGAAAATCACATTAAAGTTTTTCTACCTCGATATTGGTTTTCAAGTAGCATGTTAGATTTTGCAGTACAGGAAGAGATGAGTTACATTTCAATCGAGCCAGCAAAAAAGCAGAGCAGTTTAAACCCTGAAGACAGATTTACTGCTCTGTTGCAGGTATTTTATAATCCGTCTGGCAACTGCTCCTGTTGTCATTCGTTTATTGGCTGTCCCGACAGCCCGCATCAGCGGACGTACCGCTGCATATTGCGGAACTGTGCGGATGACGTATTTTAAAAGTCACGTTCAGTACTGGCTGCCCTAAACAAATGTAAAAGCTCTCTACAAACGACATTCGTTTAGTTGCTGCTCTCAAGTGCATGTTTCAGATGATACGCCGGACGTTTGACAGTACAGTGTATCGTCTAAATGTCGTATTTTCCAGATGTCAGTTAATTTTTTGACATCTGCTTAGCAACGGTTACGTAGCACCAGCAGTTTTCAAATAATCAATGAATTCTGCCGAAAATTGATTCAAACAAAAAACGTGCAGTGTAACCAACCGTTTTGGGCTTAGTCGATTAGTTGACAGGATGGTTGAGTGGTGGCCCGCCCTTCCTATCATGGCACTGCGTGTGATCGCTCGTATGGGCCTAGGGCTTAATGCTGGAGGTTGTTGCAGTTGTGAGCGCAATGTGGCATTGGAGAAACCGACCAGATCCTAGGTACTGACCTGTGCGAAGTATTCCCACAGTTTGCCTCGGCAATCTTCTGCTGTCTCCTCGTAGTACGGCGGCTAGATGGATTACTGTTAATCAGGATAACTGACACCACATGGTTAAGGACATGACCCTTTGCTTTATAATAGTACCACGTAATCATCATTGAACTGGGCTATGGCTAGCTATAGGTTCTTCTACTTCTATTACGACAGACAAGGCGTCTAACTGCTACGATAGGCGTTTATTGTACACTCTAGACTGAAGCCAATACATCCGAATGAATACTGCCTGCTAGGCTAACCCCGATGGTACTAATAACTGAAGCCATAGTTTCTTGACGTTAATGATCTACTCAAAGTATAGATGGTGGATCCATTACTTACAATGGAGAATGGCTAGCAGCTAGTCTTGGTAGCGATGGTACCTGCTATCGGCCATGACGCGAGACCCGGCTACGGAGAGAGGCACCCTAACCGTTAAACTGACATAGTGTCTACCCCACAGTACTGATACTTGCAGGAGTGCGTACCGTCGCTCGTAATTTATCCCGATCGTCGAACGTTCTAGATGTTCGATCGGTCGTCACCCTGGTCATCGCCTTCCGTCCTGGCATCTGCAAAACGAGGCTAACCTAACGCGAACTCTCCGCGTGCGTACGGGACGTTGCTTTCAACTAAAGTACTAATATTTAACCTTAACTAATATGTCTCAAAACCGTCCATTACAGCAGAATAAAAAATGTTGGTAATGAAGCGGCAATATAGTTCTCAAGAATTGAAGACTTTTTATAAAATTGTTAAAATTCCTGTGGAGAGAATATGTCAAGTACATACACAACTTATATTATTGGAGGAAATTAGACTTTACATCGCAGATGTTTAAGAACTGAATGACATACATCTGCAATTTCTCAGAAAACTTGGTGTAGGATGCCGGGTGGGATGTTTTTTATTTCAGGGTAATCATGGAACCAAGGCAGATAATTGAAGACATAGGTATTGTAATATTCTTCCCTCCTGTCTTCACTGTTAATTTTCTCAACATGATTTGTGTCAACTTCACCTTAGTTATTTCTGTTATTTAATATTTTATCGGACTCGTTACCAAAGATTGTCTGCATACATTGGGGAGACAGACCGTATCAATAAAATCAATAGCAGTATACACAAGAAAGCAGTCTATTACAAATAATTTACATTTGTTATAAAATTAATATTACACGATAGTATAATTAAACCTCACTCAAGATACTGCTTCTCAATTCTGCACAACTTAATTGTTCGGTCATGTATATAATTCTTATGCACTCGCTGTCAGTTCTCTTAAATAAATATTGTTCATTAAATTTTAGTTTATCCTAGTATGAGACAGGCAGAGATAAAATTGCTCAACTCACTAGTCGCATTATGCTGTATTGTCTTCTGGCCACCAAGTGGTGCCAACGGCGATGCACTAAAGCTGTCTTCCCACGACCCTCGCATTTACTGGCCGGGCTGATCCAACTACCAAGCAACGTGCCATGGGAAAGGTTCCGCCTGTGCTTGCAGGGTGGCGCGCCTCTATCCGTCGCCCAGTCGGTAACGATCAAATGCCCGTGTAGCTGAAACGACACTAGGCAAGGTGGTGGGGAGGCGTCGAGGGCTAACAAGTAGCGCGTGCTGATCTGTACACTTCGTCTGATGTGGCGCGGCCTGCAAAACCACGCGCCGTGGGAACCCACCTTAACGCAGAGACACGGTAACTTCAACAGCAGCAAACAGAAAGGTACCTCCTTTGTTCTGGTGAGTCCTTTATAAGTTTAAATCTAACGTCCTAATTAGATGCCTCTAATGGTACCAATCTTAGCATCTTAACCTGAAAGGCTCACCGACAGTATCTGTGCCTTATGGAAGTTTCTGTAGACAGGTCAGCGATGAACTTTAAGTCTACCAGCTTCCTATCCTGTTTTTGGTTGTCAACAGTTGGCTGACACCACAGACGCCTTGGCGCCAACTATCTGAGCCACCTGTCCCGCCAAACCAGCAAGAAGTCTGCCAACTCACATCCTCTCTCTCATCTACTTAATATTAAATATTCCTACGCTAAAATTATCTAATTCAGTAAATTTAAACCTTATTGTACTATAATTACCAATTTACATTTTAACGCAGTCCAGTAGTTAATACTAAATTTAATAAAATATCACACTTCAGACTTTTATGTTGTTTATGGTGGCCTCACAGCTGTTTTAAAGCTAGTTGTGCGTTTTCGGTTACACCCTTTTAAGTGAATGACAGAGGGCTATTTCGCCTAATTTAACTAACGTTTTGACATATGCTCTTATCGCCAGTGGAACGATACAACAGCTATATGCATCCGTCTTTCATTTGATTTCTCGTCTGATTTAGGTGGGAGCATTATGTAGTTATATACAACAGGGAAAGATGATGGCATCCTTTAAAATAAATTTCCATGGTTTCTTCTACGTCTGTCTCTTAGAACTCGTTAATGAGAATTTTTACTTTTTACAGAGTTATTACATAACTCATCTTGTAAATGTCATGACTGAATCGGTCCCCTGCTTTTTAATTTGAGGACGAACCAGGACGTCTTGTTATAATTTGTAGCATTTCTGAAGAGCGTATTTCCATGGAATTCTTTATAAGCCTTACACACTAATTTCATCTCAAAGCTTTAGAATGACTTCATACTGGTGAAAACTCTTTGGCTGGTATGTATTTTTTTTTTTTTTTTTTTTTTGCTCCACGCTTGCTTTAAGTACACAAAATTACCTTTGCTTATTCACGATAAATCCTCGAACCTTTTCCCAGCTTTCTATTCACGTTTATGTTTAAATATCTTTTACATATAAGGGGGACTATCACTAAGGCAGCTACAGGTAAGCTGGTTCCTATTAATACTGACGCAATATCCATAACACATTCTTTAATTTAGCAAGAAACTCTAAAATTGACATGGTGTCATTTGTGTCATTTTCCCAATGTGTGGGTTTGCAAACACATTGTTCTAAATCGCACTTCAAGGGAAAAAGTGCAGTTTATATGATAATTATTGAAGGTAATTTATTACACACTACTTATGAGATGTGTGGATGTACCGATAATGAATTCAATCCCACAGGACCCCCCATGATCCTGCAGGTTATTACAAGTGGAATCAAACACCACTTCCTTACCTGGTAGACATTGTTTGCACATAGTAAGAAACAGAATACTGCTGATTGAGATACTGTTGTCTCTTATGAAAAAGTTTGTTTCTCTTAATTAATCTAGCATGTACGGAGCCTAATCGTTGACTGATTAACTTTCTGCCCTGGAATTCTAGAGGACACGATATTACCATCAAGATATCGATGTTCCATGGTTTCCAATTTCGCTTCAGACGAATGGCTTCACGAGGCCATTTCCGAATTTACTCCTCATTCTCTTTCGGCTCTAATGACCTCTGAGATCAGTAAACCTCTAATTAAAAAACAAAGATTATGATGTCTACTCATGAATTATTAATAGCGCTTATATTGCAGTAATTTAATTCATACTGAATGGCATGAACAAAATACTAAAGGAAGACTTTGGATTGAATATAAATCAAAGCAAGACAAAAGTAATGAAATGTAGCAGAAATGATACCAATACTAGTAGGTTAAATATAAAAATAGGATCGGATGCAATAGGAGAAGTAAGCGAATTCTGTTACTTGGGAAGTAAAATTACAACCGATGGTCGAAGCAGGAATGATGTCAAAAGCAGAATAGCACTAGCAAAAAGAGCTTGTATGAAAAAGAGAAACCTTTTAGTTTCAAATATTGATCTAGGAATTAGAAAGAACTTTTTAAAACTCTTTGTGTGGAGCACAGCTCTTTATGGTAGCGAAACGTGGACTTTAGGAATACCGGAAAGAAAGAAAATTGAAGCATTTGAAATGTGGTGCTACAGAAGAATGCTGAAAATTAAGTGGACAGATAAAGTAAGAAATGAACGAGTTTTGGAAATGATGGGTGAGAAAAGAAGTTTGTGGAAGAAGCTTACGGAAAGAAGAGACAGGCTGGTAGGTCATATTTTGAGACATGCTGGATTGGTTAACTTGTTAGTGGAGGGAACAGTCGAAGGTAAGAACTGTAGAGGAAGACAGAGATTAGAATATATGAAACAGATAATTGAGGACGTGGGCTGTAAGGGGTATGTAGAAATGAAGAGGTTAGCACAGGATAGGAAAGGATGGAGGATTGCATCAAACCAGTCGAAAGACTGACGACAAAAAAAAAAAAAATAATAATAATAATAATTAATTGAAACAGTAGTAGAAGGACAACCTGTGGTTCAATCCCATTTGTTTATATATTGTACGACCAAGTGTATTGCCTCTTTGACAAATGTCAGATGACGCCAAATCCACTGTTGCTAAGTGTACGGGGAAAACCCATCTTCTCTCTCGTAGTTTGTTTCCATATATCAAAGTGCCTACATCACGCGGACAGGAACATGTTATGTTAGTGACGTCATACAAAATAGCGGCGGAAAGACCACGGCAAGTATCAATGACTGGAAAAGTTTGGTGGAAAAAAAAATCAGTTCTTAAACAGAAGGAAGTTTAGATTGTCCTGAAGAGGACATATTATCTAAGCCATCTTGTCAGAGGGAGAAAGGTCGGTTCCATTGCTCCGACTTCTCCAGTTTAACATGTAATCTAATCATGGAGCGATTAAAATACAGAAAGCAAGCTTTACCAAAGGTGAAGATTGTGTTACACATTCTTCAAAATAATGGCCGGAAAAGGAAATTTAATCTGGAACCTTCAGTCTTCAACGTAGGCATCTTGGAATGGTGTTATGTGGAAAATTACAATATAAGAGAAAGATCTGTTCTTTTTTTGTATTTAGCTATAGTTATGTATGCGTTTACCCAATACCTGGAACGTACAGGGATGTAGATAGTTCATTTACTTGCTATAATTATATTAATATGATACTGATACCCTTTATTGTATCTGTTGCGATACCTTATTACATAAAAATTAAAGTTTCTTTGTTTGTTTGTTCGTCTTCTATACGTTCCTATACCATTTATCCGATTACGATGAAAATTTGTTGAATTATTCTGTGCACTCATGCGGGGGTTTATGACCAAAAAAAAAAAAAAAAAAAATACTCACCCCCTCTGTCCCTATACACCTCTCAGTTTTTCTAAACGTTCTTTATGCAAACTCACACTTTTTATCCGATATCGATGGAACTTCGCACACATGAACTTCAAATCAAACATAAAAATGCTGGCTATACTTGGTTAGCAGACAACCACTCCTTTCCACCTTTACCACGAACGTTCTTCATGCAAATACACAGTTTATATTCGATTTTGATGGAACTTTGCATATGTATACTTTAAAACAAATAGAAAAATTCCTTTTCATGTTTTTTCTACAGAACCCTCTCCTCCTTTCCCCCTATCCATAATTTTTGTCAACGTTGTTCGTACAAGCCCGTAGTTCTTATTCGATTTTGGACAAGTATATTCAAAATAGTTTAAGAGTGTTGTAAGACTATATGAACCACGCCGAAACGTTTCGTGTTTCGGATACCATGTCAAAATGTAGATCACAGAGGAAAGAAACTGTCGATCGTACCTTTGACACAGTGGCTTAGTACGGCTTCTTCGGACGGATCCAACCAACGTGCGAGTTGTGGACTAAGTCATATTTGTTACTTTAAAACAAAAGTAAGTACTGTCTACATTTGGTTTGCAAAAACCAAGCCCATCTCTCTGTTTTCCCTCCCCCTATAATTTTTGCCATTTTTTTTATACAAACCCATAGTTTTCATCCCATATCTATCATTTATATCCATCCGCCGAGCAACGTTAGGAACTCTGTATATCCCAAAACACTGGATTAAACTTTTTCAATTTTAATTTAATGTACAAAAATAATTGTCTTTCATTTGTTTTGTACATGTAAATGTGCCTGATTTGTATACGCGTTCGCACTTAGGAAAGAAAAACAGGCATTTCAACGCATGTCGGGAAAAGCTAGTTATAAAAATAATGTTTCACTTTTGTAAATTTACGTAACGTAATATTCCAAACAGCTATTTCTTAATTATTACAGCTAAAAGGACTGCAAGTAATGAAATAAATACAAATTATTTAGACATTAAGTACTTGCTTTTTACTACTGTAACTTGCAATGGACTCATTGTATCATTGCACCTGAAGTAGCGGTTTATTGGATTACTTTTTACTACGGTGGTGTAGGATGGAAAAAGGGGCAGGTGACATCTACATCAGGCAAAATTCTTTATCATAGTTAGGCGAAATACTGAGAAGTAATTCCACTGAGTTTCACCGATATTTAATGCCAAGGCCCTGTATCAGTGCTTGTGTAAACGTATCGGATGATGTGTCCTAAAACCCAATAGATGGTCTTTGAAAAGCAACATGAAAACCACTGATTGAGTGGAGATAAATTACCTGGCATGATAATGAAACTAGTGGATTAAAAGAGAAAATAAGGAACCATGTAAAAGTAAAATAGTAACTCAAGTGTGAATCGGCGAAAAACGATGCCGTTGGAGGACGACGAAGTGGAATATTTGAAAATGTCCATCATCATAAACTGTCTTCATCTTTGCTTTAGAAATCCGTTTGTGATCTAAATATTGGTAATTAAACTATTACTTAAACAAATACAATCGTTATTTCTATAAATAATTGCACTAGTGATTCAAATCTCCACGACAAACGAGCGTTTTTGAGGGATAAGTAAATTAACATCTAAAGTATCGTATTACTTTTATTATTATAATGAAATAAACGTTAGATTTAGCTAGCTACTTTTAGTTCATACATGTCTTTCTTACAGAGGGGATAAAAAATATTCAAGCAGGAGTTTCACTGCCAATTTTGGAGATCTCTACTGTGCGGTATAAATATCCATAAGTTCCTTTTATCAAACAACCTATACTGCAGAGCTTTCCAATATAAATACAGGGTCAGTGGGGAGAAGTGAAACGCTTTCTGATTCTTGCAGCTTTCCGTGCTAAAGTTATATCCTGTACGTCTGTGTTCAAAACACAAGTTTCTATGCTTAACAAAATGCTGACTCCGTACCGATAACTAAGGTTCGGATCTTTATGACCAAAAAATAGAGAAATATACAGGCAAATATGACCTTAAAATGGGTAAATATGACCTAAAAATGAGAAAATATTACCAAACATTTAAATTTATTATACATCAAAACATGCTCAATTATACGTTGTTTTTTTTTTTTTTTTTTTTTTTTTTTTTTTTTTTTAAATCTAGTAGTGTCGCTTTCAAGTAGACAGCATAATTTGTTTCTGTGCACTCACTGCACCATTGGGAAATCAAATTTTAAATCGCTTTGATGAAGTCACTTTAATTTCAGATAATTTACAGAATATAAATCTTTTTCATCTGTACTAAAATACTCCTCTGTAAATTCCCTTCCTAACTTCGCAATTTCATAAAATTTTACTTTCTTCATGGCGGTAGGTCTACTCACTGATCCACTGCAGATTTAACGATGACTGAGGATATTTTATTGAGATATTGATTGACGGGGATCGACACAGGCATGCTGCTGCTGCATTGTCGAGATTAAAAGGCGGGCGGAACATTACGTTTAGCGAGTGATAATAATGTATAACTTTAATTCTTGACTGATGAATTCTGACCACAGTGAAAATTAGTTTTTTCCCCCACCTGTATAGCAGAAGTGCAGTTCTGTGAACAATTATCTTAATTTCTTCTCATCTATATCTAGCGAATTCCCGGTACTATTAAAAAGCTACCAGATTTTTCCTCAAAATATGACCATAAATATTATCCAAATATGACAAAAACTACGAAAATAGTCTGAATATGCATTTATATGCTATATTAAATACAATTAGAAACGTTGAATCAGTGTTTAATTCAACATTTCGGCTCAAAAAGAAGTCAGGAAAAAATATTACTTGTCCTAAAGATTCTAAGCTACTAATAACTATTCCTGACTGATTCCCGCGAAACTGTTTATCCTATACAGCCTCCCTGTCCTGCCGGCTTCTTCTCGCGTAGTTGGCTCTAAATTGATCCTGTATGGCGTGGCTCGAGATTCAGATTTCTGCGTACCCCATCGGGCTACATCTCAGTACAAGTTCCTTCTGTAACTGACTGCCTCACGATTCACGACCATTTTCTTTGTATTCCTCGCCTACAGTGGTCTGGAACAAACTGGAAGCCAGGCAGCTTCATCTTTCTTTCAAGCTGTTACGTCTTTCCAGTTTGACGGACCCGCTACCAGCAGTTTCGGCCGAAAAAACACAAGCTGCTGTCAGCCATATTCTGTGCTTCCGACACCTGCTTTCTAGCAATACAGCATCTCTTCCTATAGGATCAAAACTAATTTGTAATTGGAATATTTACTAGCGGGCTTGCCCGCTAGATTAGCGGGCTTCGCCCGGTTTTGGTCACGCGAATGAAATATTATTTAAGTTTTCATTTTTTAGAAGGTGTGTGGGGTTGAAATTGCAAGAAATAGCACTGGTCTATGAATAGACATCCCAGCCGCTTGTAAAGAGAGGCTTGCCTACGCAATATCCTCCGCGTTGGTATAGTGACGTAAAGAAATCCAAATATAATTTGTAGAAAATTGTAGGAAGCTCCATAAGTTGTACAAAATTGTCTAACTGTAAACTTTCTGGAACCTTGTTGAACTGTGTAGAAACTTATACACAAATTCTACAAAGTTCGACATAATACCAGAAAATGAAAATATTCCTTTTGGTTCAAAAGTACTGTGGATGAGAATATCCTTCGACCTTTGACTTGTTAGTCCTGAAAAGGACTGTTTTGGTCAAGGCGAAGGCAACGCAGCACGGAGCGAAGCGGAGTTGGAGAGACGTGTTGTCGAGAATATTCGGATGGTGAGTGATTTTGGTTAGGAAGGAAAAGCAGAGTCTCTTATTTTAACCCGACGAAGTGTTATTTTACGCGGGAACAGAGAAGCGGAAAATTAGCTACGCTCCTATTGGCTGTTTGTTTGTTGGCGATTTTGTCGCCGAGAGCGAGGGTGGACCCCGCGAAGGGTTTCGTTGGCCTAAGAGTCGAGTTTGGAACAGAGTAGCGCAGGTAGCCATTCAAAGGGCTGCAAGCGCCTTACCGAGCGTGGCGGTGAAACGGTTAGCGTTCTCTCCTCGCATTCGGGAGGTCGGCGGTTCGAATCCCCGTCCGGGCATCCAGATTTGGGTTTTCCATGGTTTCCCAAATCACTCCAGGCAAATGCCGGGATGCTTCCTTCAAAAGACCATGGCCGAATTCCTTCCCATTCCTTGCCCCCCATCCTTTCCCGTCTCTAAACACCTCGCTGTTGAGAGACGTAAAACAGTTTAAAAAAATGCAAGCGCCTTGCCCCTTCCAGCTAGTATAAGGCCGCTATAAGGAGTGCATGTGCCTTGTCGCCACAATATGTCGGTTAGCCTGAGCTCGGATGTTACGGTTATTTACATAACACCTGTAAAAGCTTGCTGATACACAACATTTTTAATTTTTCCCTGTGCTGCGTAAATCCAAAGTTGACTTGGCGTCCCACCCCTTGTGCAGCTACGTATAGCTGACCGTGTGAAAGCGCGGTGTATCCAAGTTTATGCCGACGACGTTTAGTGATTGTCCCTGAGCCTTATTAATAGTCATTGCAAAAGCAAGTTGAACGGAGAATTGCAATCTTTAAAAATTAAATGGCAAATAATTGTTGCTAAAAAACATAGGAATGCGTGGTATAAAAACGTCATCTCCTTTAGGATTTCCGGTAATTATTGTTGCTTCAATGACATTCCGAAGCAATGTTATAAAGGAAAGTCTCGTACCGTTGCACAGCTTGGGAGGGTCAATGTTGCGCAAAAGAATTATTGGGAAGCCAATTTTCAAATGTAGTTTGTGTGGAGGCATCCCGGGCGGTACAAATGAATTCAGAAATTCCGTGGGGTAGAATACAGCTTGTTCAATGTCCATCACGGAGTCGATGGAGGTCATTTTAATTACAAATTTCTCGGCTCCTAATTGCCACATTTGAACCGGACAGCTTCGATTCGACAAAAACATTTTCTACCAAATGTAGACAGTATTTTTTTCCTTGTTTCAAAGGATAAGTGTGCAAAGTTTCATCAAGATCGGATGAAAACTGTGGATTTGTATGAAGAACAAACAAACAAACATACATACATTCATCTTTATATATATAGATTACACAATGTCCGGGTAAAATTTAATACCACATTTTTTTTCTTGACTGTAATGTGAGTTACTTTGTGTCTTTGGATGTATCGGATATTGGTTTGCGGAAATCAGGCCGGCGCTAGGATTTTCGGGCCCGAGTAAGCGTTAGCGTTCGTAGTAGTGACGTAAGCTGTTGGGGCCCGTGGCAAATTCATCGGATGGGGCCCTCCCTCAGGCCAGATGGTTTTTTTTTGCTGTACCACTGTCCAGGTAGATTCTTGACCTGCTTACCTCCCTCCCCCCAAACCCCAGCCCTGGCGGAAATAATAAGAATGTTTTATGTGGCTTAGAGACGTAAAGAGAGATTTCTTTACTTACTATCTGCATATTTCTCGTTGGTACATTCAAAGATTGTACAGGAAAGAGTTTAAAATCAGGAACTATGCGTCATGGGTATTATCCCAGAAGCCCTTATACATGAATCGTTTGGTTATGGTTCGTACTGGTATACTGTTTCCTCAATTTGGATGATGTATTCCCAAGGGTTTCTTCTAGAACCGACGTCATACAGAATGAAAATGAGGTTACCTGACACAAAACGCTATTCTCGAAGTTGCAACACCTTATGAACAGAGTTAAATTTCTGCAATTTTTTTAACAGATAGCAAGAAACGATTAGCCTGCCCGCTAAATCTGTTGAGAGTAGGGTACATCCATTTCTTTTTTTAACGTTACCGTATGTATTTCCTTACGCTCACTCTAATACACGTAGCTAAAGCTTGTGGCATTACGCGCGACATACTATTTAATGAACAGGCTTCTAATTTAATAATAATAAAAAATAATATAGAGAAGTAAGTGCATGATGAAAAAACTACGGACACGAAAGTCTGGTTCCTTGTCTGTATGTATGTAGACACAGCCACGGTGAGACGAGGCGTAGAGGCATCCTGTGACTTAATACACTGAGATTAGTCAGTAGGATTCAACAAACGCGGCAGAGTATTTGCCGTGTAATACGTGAAAACTTGTCTCAGCAGAGAACGGCGATCAGCAGTAAGTTCGATTTGTTGATTTTGCCGAACGGGACTCCGAAAAATTTTCTGAGTTCTGGAATTCAAGAAACTTTTGTGGAGAGGGAGGTCATAGCAGCCAATTATATATCTACTCTGTGGATAGCCCGACTAATACTTGAACAATATCTTTTTATGACCAGCAGCTTGGGACTCCTGGCTAACCGAGGTTTGTTCGAATGATACGCGTATGGAGACACAGACGTCCAGGACTTGGTTCGGGAGACTTCAAATAGCACAATTCAACGTAGTACCGGAGACACTTGTAAATGTCATGAGAGGAACTCGGCTATTTTAAACTGTTATAACACATCTGCTGAATGACCTCGTGGTGTAACTTACGTACGGTCACCACAGTTCAGCTGCTGCTTGATCTATTGATCACGACAGATCCGTCTTGAAGGTGCTGATTAACAGTTCACCACTGCTCATTCAGTTGTACTTGGCAGACAAGAGCCATTGTGTCACAATGCCACCCTTCGCTGTCACTATGGTACGGTATACAAGAACAACATGGTTCATCAAAAGCACAGTAAAACCCCATAACGAGTCATTGTGTTTCCCAACACATTAAGATTTCACTGTCTAAATCCATCTAACTTGTTTATGGATTGCTAACTTTCAATTTAGTGTCTTTGGATTATTTGTTATCTCCTTTCAATTATTATTTGGAATTATTTGTATATATTTTTTTATCTATATATATATATATATATATATATATATATAAAAACATGTTGGTATACCTGTTTAAGATTATAAGACTACGACACTGTTTGACCGATCACCATGAAAGTTGGTTCATACAAGTATTTTTTTTATGAAGAACGTATCTGTTGTAACTCCACTTTGTTGTTTCTACGCTAAATTGGTGGTTGAAAATCGTAGCTTCTGTCACATGGGCATTAATACATTCTCTGCATCGCGATCGAAACTTGACCCTTAGTAACTACTTACACGCGTCTAAAATAATGACAAAAGTAATATGACGTTAGTGAAAGCCAAGGAAAATAAAAATAATTCTTAACTACTTATGTCAAACAGAGTAAGGTTAATTTTTATCCACCTTAATTTCTATTTTAAAGCAGAAGTAATTGACCCAATCAACACATCGTCAAAATAAAACCAAAATCCAAACAGCAAATAATTTTACTATTTTAGAGGATTTTATTGTTACAGATAAATAAATAAATGTTTATTATTTAATATTTATTACTATTACTGTTATTCTTATTAAAGAAAACTCTGATACTGTAACACACTTCCAAGCGGAAAAAGTCACGGGTACCTGCGAGTAGTTATATAAATATTCAATTTGCTTTTCGAATGCAATCGCAAAGAAATACTTTTGCTTCTTTGATAGTAATTATGGGTTTCAAGTCACTTACAATAGAATCACCTTGAACTAGTACTTGAGGATTTTATTGATGCTTTAATAATAATTAGTGATCGCCCAGGGGTCGAAATTCGACCGAAATTCATTATTTAGTTTCTTTCGTGAAAGAGTAATGATCATTATTTTAATTAATTTTTTACTTTCTATTTACCGATGGTTCATTTGAATTTACTCGATCATACAATGATTTAAAATATTCATTTTGACTCAATGCCCATAAAACTGCTTTAGCTTTATGATAACATGAAGTAAATGCAGTCCTTTCACCTGAAGTTACTTCTGATTAGAAATGTTGTGCATTGCAAAACCTGCATTGTAAATTCCAAACTTTCAAAATTTCTTGGAATGACATTTAGTGCGCATTTAAATGTATCCATCAAAATAATTTAATCATTTTGTGTGTTCACTATTTAAATTTGGTCTATCATCATTTTGAATTTCACGCAAATAGGTACTACTTCTTTTTTGTCTCTCTCTCTTTCTCCGACTTGTCAAGGTTTATATGAAGAGATAATGAAAGGAGGTGCAAATATCTGAATTTAAAAAAAAAATCGTAATGAAATTGCTGAAATTCAAAAATCTAAAGAACTTGACCAAAACTATTCGTGGTTCTGCCAGATACTATATGGTCTTTTTATTATATTTTTTCTTTACTGTTGACCAAAGATCACAGACATTGGCAGAATCACTAAGTATCGTTACCACTTTAAAAAAAAAATTGAATGTAAACAACAAATGTTTTATTTTATTTATTTTAATGTATTTGTAACACATATTATATATACATTTTAGCTTTCTGTACTTCTTCTCCATATAAACTTTAACCGAGAAAAATCTCACACTCCTCCGTTTGTGCAATATTCTTAACAAGGAATCCGAAGTTATCGCTTAGCGTATTAATATATAGATTTATCAATGTTAACTGATTATAATTTAGAATTAATTCACTTGCGTCCAAATTACTTATTATGTAGTCACAATAATTGCCGTTCTAAAATATTAAGCGTCATATTCGGAACATATAGAAATAATCGAAACACTTCAAGCTGCAGGGACGTGTGCTTCATAATCCCATTCAGGGCTACAGATTCTCATTAATAAGACTACACGTTGTGACCGCCTCCATTCATAAAGGAATTCTCGATTTGGATCAGAATCACACCGCACAACAGAGGCAACAGTTTTCAGGGTTACTGTTCTAAGCCCGTCGTTTTTTTACCCTTTCCTTGACAGATTATTTGGTATGTGCATTAGTGGGAGTACCTGTTCGCACTGCTTCCCTTCTCCGCATTCCAGGGACCAGCACTCCTACCTGTGAGCACTTTTCACAGGTAACTGAGAAGCTGCTAGGAGTCAGTTCCAGTTACCACTGAAGCGTTGTGGCGACTTCTGTTAATTGGGTTAGCTGTTATTTGATAAGAAAGGAAATGGATGGGAACCACGAAAAGGCATTTGGAGTGAGCTTGTGGACATTTTTAGAAATTCCATTAAGAATCTGACAGATACTTAAACGCATATTTTAATTCGTTTCTTATTTTACTATTTTCCATTCATTTCTAGTTCTTTCCGACCCTGAGAAAATCAGTGTTCTTATATAAAACCACGGAAATTACTATCGCACTTGCTTGTGAAACGCATAAGAAGATGAATAAATTCTGAAGACGTGCAAAGTTTTTAGTGCAAGGTTAACAAGTTGTTACAGTTTTCCTGTTTTTCCAGAAAGCTATTAACACAGTGCGACGCATTCGACCCTTTAGATTCGAGCATACGGAGTATCCTAACATGTAAAGAATGGATACGTGGATTCCTGTCTCCACGATCCCAGCATGTCTTCGTAGAAGGCGTCTATTAAGTTAGATTTTAAATTGGAATACCCGTAGAAAACTGTAATACGACCACTTCTCCCTTTTTTTTGGCTAAAGATCTTGCAGACAATTTCATTAGCTGTTAAAAATTAAAGAGTTCTGAATATTTAGAGTTTCAATGTGATCTTGGCGTTATTTCAACACGGTGTGATAAAAAGTTAGTATCGTTTTCTGCCTTGAGAGAGGTTGGAGATTCCTGCAGCAGCAGGGTAAGTTCGCGTAGTCCCGAACACTTAAAATTAATTGCAAATAAAAGTAAATTAGAGAAATTTTCTGTCTTTATTTTAATCTTGAAATTAAACTGGGAAATTCTGCTGTCATATAAATTAGAAGTTAATAATCATAACTTTTTTTTCAAGGACTTAAATTGAAAACACTTCCAACTGAATTTTTTGGTGACACAAACGTTGTCGGGTAACCCCGGACACAGTAATAAATGATGGCCTAATCGTTTTTTTGGTCTTACAAAAATCACAATAATAATGGTTATCTGAAGAATCTTCCTGGGCCCTATCCTTGCTTCATAGCACTAAATCCAGTATTCTTAAAAAATGCATTCGGGCTTTTTTATTTGATTTGCTTCGGAAAGATTTTGAACACTTTTCTTTGCATTCAACGTCTTTATAGTGCCTTTACCGTTTTAATTTTTCGCTTCATCTTTTTATTGCCTTTACTTTTTTTGCACGTCCTCTCCACATTTTTTTATATTATGAAGATGTTAAAATCTCGCCCTTTTGGATTTTTCTAGCCCACTTTACTGTGCGTTTATTTGACGCATCATATTCAATAATCTCGAACGAACTTTGACAGCAACGACGAAAAACTTCTGCCAGGAACTAAACACACATTAGCGTGGAACTCATTGGGAGTCCAAGGCGCAGCTCAGTTGCATTTGTTTTTACACTACAGCGTGTGTATTTACAATAAAGCTTACCACGCAGCGCAGTTAGTTTGTTAGAACTTTAAATGAACAAAGGTTAGCCGCCGTTCGGAGCTATCCGACCTTCTCCTAATATGTACTAGGCCGGAAACGAAAGTGGAGTATCGCATTGATTTTCTTTGTGCGTCTGTTTTTATGCGTGTAGATGACTGTTGTTAAGTGTAGCGTCGTATTTGTGTTATGTATATGAAGTTGAAAGAATGAGGAATCCGGTATTAGCCTGTTCAAGCAAACTCTTCCAAAGGAGACCCAGTGGGCTAGACAAGCATAACGGTCCCATCCGACGTATTCCATTATTCCATATGCACTGCGGAGAGTGTTTTGTGTTTAACGCAGGAACATGGTTCACAATGCGATGATCAGGAATCGTTATTTCATACATCTTCTACTCTGCTGGCCAAGTCTGGCATGGCAGAAAATTTCTTCCACCACCATGTTCGAACCAGAAAACCACGTGGCAGGCACTGGACACTATCATGGGGAACGCAGTGTACTATACCAACGAGACAGGCGGTACGTCAATTATTAAATAGAAAAAAAATTGTAATCCGCATGACGAACATATTGTACACTGAAGAGCCAAAGAAACTGGCACACCTGCCTAATATCGTGTAGGACCCCGCGAGCATGCAGAAGTGCCGCTACGCGACGTGGTATGGACTCGACTAATGTCTGAAGTAGTGCTGGAGGGAATTGACACCATGCATCCTGCAGGACTGTCCACAAATCCGTAAGAGTACGAGGGAGTGGAGCTCTCTTCTGAACGGCACGTTACAAGGTATCCCAGATATGCTCAATATTGTTCATGTCTGGGGAGTTTGGTGGCCAGCGGAGGTGTTTACACTCGGAAGAGTGTCCCTGAAGCCACTTTGTAACAATTCTGGACGTGTTGGGTGTCGCATTATCCTGCTGGAATTGCGCAAGTCCGTCGAAATGTACAATGGACATGAATGGATGCAGGTGATCAGCCAGGATGCGTACGTACGTGTCACCTGTCAGAGTCGTATCTAGACGTATCAGGGATCCCATGTCACTCCAACTGCACACGCCCCACACCATTACAGAGCCTCCACCAGCTTCAACATTCCCTGCTGACATGCAGGGTCCATGAATTCATGAGGTTGTCTCCATACCCGTACACGTCCATCCGCTCTATACAATTTGAAACAAGACTCGTCAGACCAGGCAACATGTTTCCAGTCATCAACAGTCAATTGTTGGTGTTGACGGGCCCAGGCGAGGCGTAAAGCTTTGTGTCAAACACTCAGCAAGGGTACACGAGTGGGCCTTCGGCACCGAAAGCCCATATCGATGATGTTTCTTTGAATGGTTCACACGCCCAGCAATGAAATCCGCAGCAATTTGCGGATGGGTGGCCCTTCTGTCACGTTGAACGATTCTCTTCAGTCGTCCTTGGTTTCGTTCTTGCAGGATCTTTTTCCGACCGCAGCGTTGTCGAAGATTTGATGTTTTACGGGATTCCCGATATTCACGGGGCACTCGTGAAATGGTCGTACGGGAAAATCCTCACCTCATCGCTTCCTCGGAGATGCTGTGTACCATCTCTCGTGCGCCGACTATAACACCACGTTCAAACTCACTTAAATCGTGATAACTTGCCATTGTAGCAGCTTAACCGATCTAACGCCTGCGCCAGACAACTGTTGTCTTACAAAGGCGTTGCCGACCGCAGTGCCGGACTCTTGAGTGTTTACATATCTCTGTGTTTGCACACGCTTGCCTATACCAATTTCTTTGGCTCTTCAGTGTATTACGTACGTTATTTAGCTATAATTTTTCTAATGCGAGCATTATTTCTAAGAACCATATTTACTATGCTGAATTCGTAACTAAGATCTTCTACTTGGGTGCAGTTACTTTAGAAAGGAAAATAATGACGACCCATAAATTTGATTTCGTATTTTATATTAGAACACTTACCACTAGGTTTTGGATCTTTATGAAATGTCGTATTTTTTTCAGCTTTCTTTTTAAGCTCTAATGCTGAATTAAACGTTTCTGATTGTATTTAAATGTATTTTATATTGCGTATAAATGTATATTCAGGCCATTTTCCTAAGGTTAGTCATATTGCTTTGATATTTATGGTCATATTTTGAAGTAAAATCTGGTAATTTTTTAGTGGTACTGGGAATTTACTAGAGGTTATAGATGAAAAGAAATTACGACAATTTTTCATAGAACTGTACAACTGTTATACATTGGAAGAAAAAAAAAACTAATTGTCACTGTATTAGTCCGAATTCTCCAGGCGAGAATTAAAGTTATACATTATTATCAATCTTTAAACGTTAATTTTCACCCGCCTTTTAATCAATGCAGCAGCAGAATGCCTATGTCGATCCGCGTCAAGCAATGTTTCACTGTCGCCAATACGTTTGTAAATAATCCTGTCATCGTTAAATCTGTAGTGGATCAGTGAGTACCGCCATGCCGAAATTTTTTTTTCTGGAAGTGCGAAGTTATAGAATTACATAAAGGAATTTGGAGCGAGGTATTTTAGTGCAGAAGAAAGAGTTCTTTCTGTAAATTATGTGAAATTAAAGTGACTTCAACAAAACTGTTTAAAATTTAATTTTAGAATCGTACAGTGAGTGCACGGAAGCAAATTATAAAATATAAAATAAATGATGTATAATTGAGCATGTTTTGGTGTATAGGCCTAGTAAATTTAAATGTTTGGTTACATTTTGTTATTTTAGGTCATGTTTACACATTTTGAAGGTTATATGTGGATGCATATTTCTCTATTTTTTGGTCATAAAGATCTGAACCACATTTATCACAAATATAATTCATAATTTTGAGGATTTTAATTACGTCTTATATTCGCTTCTCAGTGGAAATTACTACACCAATATTGATTTACTCAGTTAAAAATCAAATTTTCACGAGTGCAACGTGATAAGAAAGAATGATAATCAATTTGCGTTTGCTCTTGCGATACCAGTTGCTCTACAGAGATTATCAAATGGAGTCCGTTACACAGGATGTATGAAATGTAATCCAGTGAATAAACTCTATGGAACAGCTGGTTTTGCAAGAACAGCCTCTTGTACAAATACAATTGAATATATAGTAAGGTCCAAAAAACCTTTGACGAACGTCACCCTCTTCATGGCGTGAAAAAAGTTGCCGGGAGGCTCAGATCAAGAAGAAGGTTTGTGAACACCCCGCTGGATTACCCAGCTACAGCGGAAATGCTCAGCGGCTCATTACTAGGGTTCGGATCTTTATGAACAAAACAATAGAAAAATATGCATGCCAATACGACCTTAAAAACGGGTAAATATTACCTAATAATAACAATATATGACCAAACATTTAAATTTACTATCGACCAAAACATGCTCAATTAAACTCATTTATCTAGTAGTGTCGTTTTCATGTAGACAACATAATTTGCTTCCGTGTACTCACCTGCACCATTAAGAAATTTAATTTTAAATTGTTTTGTTGAAATCACTTTAGTCTCAAATAATTTAAGAAAAGAACTCTTTCGTCTGTACTAAAATACTCCTCTACAAATTCCTTTACGTAACTCCATGACTGCGCACGTTCAGAAAATTTTGCTTTCAGCAAGGCGGTACTCACTGATCCACTGCAGATTTAATGATGACGGGACTATTTTCAAAAGTATTGGCGACAGTGAGACATTGACTTGCGTAAATCGACATAAGCATGCTGCTGCTGGTGCATTGTCGAAATTAAAAGGCGGGCGGAACATTAACGTTTAGAGAGTGACAATAACGTATAACTTTAATTCTTGACTGGTGAATTCTGACCAATTCAGTGACAATTAGTTTTATTATTTCCTCTAATTTATAATGGGAATAAATTTCATTGAATAATTATCTTAATTTCTTCTCATCTATAACTTTTAGTGATTTCCCGGTAATATTAAAAAAAAATAACCAGATTTTTCCTCAGGATAAGACAATGTGACCATAAATATCATCGTCATATGACTAAAACTAGGAAAATTGTCTGAATATGCATTTATATGCTATATAATATACATTTAAATATAATTAGAAACATTTAATCATTTTTAATTCAGAGTTACAGATCAAAAAGAAGGCAGGAAAAAATAAGACTTGTCATCACTACTGTCTTCACTACAGTAAAACGTATGGGGAACACTGAACCTCATATTGGCAGACGTGGCCCCAATAAAAACCAACCAATCAATGTGAGGGTCTTATTATACATTAAGATGATGTAGACTGCGGCTGTGTAACGACATAAACTATGGAAAACTTGTTTGTATGCCCAAATTGTCCTCCAGACGACCTATGGACTCGCAAGAAATAATCACTCCACTTAGCTCAATACTGGGCTCAGAAACTTCTAGTTCCCGTCACGAAAAAGAAAAGTAAGATTTGCTCAGTTAAAATTCTAATGTGTAATGTGATACGAAAGAATGATAATCAACTTCGTAATAACTGATGAAATGTTTTCTGCTTCGTTGGCATATTCTTAAATAACAGTTAATCAGTTAATGTATTTTAACTGCCAGACACATGGCGTGCGTGTTAGTATTGAGTCATTAAGCAACTGGCTTGACCTCGCATGCAAACACGCAAGTGCTTGGGCTATCCCAATGATTCTACACCATATTGTTACCACCCTTGGTAATTGGTCCAAATACACGCAAAACGAGTTTAAGCTTTTCCTGCTCTTGTTCTGACCAGTGTCTACATTTATTTCCTACATCCTGCAGTTTTATCTGTGATGCTAACCACTTTGAAATGAAATATGTCATTTTTCCGTAACTCATAATTTTTAATTTAACAATTATTGGAATTTTCAAAAGAAAAGAAAAATACACACAAATCTCACTTGCCAATATTTTCATTGATGAATGTTGGATACAATCTTCACTGTTCTTTTTAGGATTTTGAGGGTTTCATGTTTGGTCTAATTATTTTTCACAATAGCTGCTGGCGAAAATACTTTTAAACCAACACTGCGACTGTCAGTATGATTCTGCTAGTGTCTTCCGACAAGCTCGTTGCCTGATCAGGAAAAGGGAAATTCAAAACCTTGTGAAATCAGCGCATAATTCTTCAATCCTCTGTAAAAAATTGTTAAAAAAATAATGTCCTGCACCAAAATTTTATTTTATTACAGGTGCTGAAGGCGGATGCAGAGTGAGATATTATCAAAAGATTTATGAGGAAATGATGATAATGTTATAGGATGACGGCCATGCGTACAGAACAAAAATTGTGTACTTGAATTTTAAAGGGAAAGTGATCTTCGCATAGAAAGACTAGTGAATAGACTCACCTAGGAAAATGTGCATGGAGTATATGAATATGCGATAAATAACAGAAGGTTGAAAAGAAATGAGAAATTCCATCAGATTACTTATACATATGAAAGGTCTCACCCGTTGGATGTCGAAACATTTGGCAGCATATCGATTTTTTTTTTTTTAACTGCTTAACGTCTCTTAACAGCGAGGTCTTTAGAGACGGAAAATGATGGGGGGGGGGGGCAAGGAATGGGAAGGAATTCGGCCATGGCCTTTTAAAGGAAGCATCCCGGCAATTGCCTGGAGTGATTTGGGAAACCATGGAAAAACCCAAATCTGGATGCCCGGACGGGGATTCGAACCGGCGTCCTCCCGAATGCGAGGTCAGAACGCTAACCGTTACACCACCACTCTCGGTAGCATATCGAAAGGTGGTGAGAATGCCGGTGTCTATACCCCAGAATTAAATCAATAATCGCTCTGGTGAAAGCACGACAGTTCTCCCGTCCAAAAAATGATCTAAGGCTGTTCTGTCTACAACGAAAGTGAGGGTGTCAGAATTTTTTATTTTTGTTTATTTTTAAAAGTAGATACTTCTATAGGCGCGTTAGGCGATATCTGGATCCGTCACTGACATGTTATGACGTGTTGCCCGTGTTATATGCGCGTTGGATGCTATTTGAATGGGTTAAATCTTCTCGCGTCAACAACATGCTAATGTTAACAGCATATCTGTAGCTATAAATGTATGGCGTGTTGCGCTTCGACAGCAGTGAAAGTGTAGATTATATTTGTATCTAATATTTTTAAAATCAACGTTTGTTATTAATTTTGCCGATTTTCTTCGTACCAGCACACAGTTTTTATCCGATTTTGTTGGAACTTTGGATACGTATACCTTAAAACAAGGGGAAAAAATACTGTTTAAGTTTGATTTACAAAACCCCAAACCCTTTCCTCCTTTCCCCCTCAACTTAATTTCTGCCAACGTTGTTAATAAAAACCCACAGTTTTTAATCTGATTTTGATAGTGCTTAACATATGTATACTTCTAAACAAGGTGGCCTGGTAGTTTAGGGGTTTAGGACGCTTACTGTCCGAAAGTGATTTTCTCTCCGGACGCTGGTTCAAATCCCGTGGTGAACAGGAATTTATAGGAGTTGTATTCGATTATATGAGCTACGTCGGGTACGTTAGGTGGTTCTGATTCCACATTAAACTGTAGGTCCCCCTGTACCTGGCAGCACTACCGGGTTTGAGTTAAGGCGGACAGAATTCTTAGCCAATAGTAAACTCTGTCACCAGGTCATTACGACCACACGGTAATTATTATTATTATTAGGTTATCTGTATCTATAAGTATGCCGTGTTGCGCGTATGATATTCATAGTTTTAAATTACATCTGTCGGCAGAACCAATGACTGCCAATTGGGTATTTTTTAAAAAATAGTGAAACCTTGACGGTGGAATATTATGTTAACATTCCGAAGCAACTGCGAGCAGCTATCAATGAAAATGGAAGAGTCAAGTGGTCAAAAGAAGACGCAAGACAATGCTCCCAGTCACAACTATGTCATTGCCATAGCTGTAAATCATAATTGTTCGGATTCAGTAGGAATTACAACCCCGCTATTCATCCGATTTGGCCTACTCAAATTTCCATCTATTTGAAAACTACCTGTCAACTACTTCAAGTTGGATTATCATTATTATTATTATTAATCCGTGTAACAGTAATGACCTAGTGACAGGGTTTTTACTGGCTGCGCATTCCACCCATGTTGTAGCCGCCTTAACCTAACCCGGTAGTCCTACGGGCTACAGGGGACCTGGGACCTACAGTTTAACGTGAAATCCGAACCACGGAAGCGTTCCGGCGTACTTCACATTATTCAGCAGCAAGGTCGTGTTAAGAGCCAATGAAAATCCCCGCCGAGACAGGGATTCGAACCGGAGAACTTTCGATTCCCATTCAAACAGTTAACCACTGAGCTACCATACCGCTTGTCAAGTGAGAGGATGGTGTCATATGTTCTGTTTCCTCCATTTGCTTTGACACTCTAGAGAAAGCCTTTCATGCGCATCCTATAAAAACACTTCCATGTCGTTGTAGGATGTGTGCGGAGCTGGTAAAAGAGCTATGTTGAAAATCAGACCACATTTTTTCTTTCAGCCCAGGTGCTTCATTGTACGGCCACTAGTTTAAGAGAAGACCCACACATACAGGAGTGCTCTTTGTAGCGACATTTATTATTTCTTAAGGAACATTGAAACGATTACACCATTAACTAAAATATATTATATTTCGAAATCTAAGTTTGAAACTTAGTTGTTCACGTCAAATCCATGACGATTTCCGATCTGATTATTTTATGAGAATTAGGGAGAAATTCTTTCGATTGTAAGAAGAAGGCCCCATAAGATCACAGATCCTCACTACTAAGCTACATTCCTTTTACGTGTACGGTTAATGAATAAGTGTAACACGTCATCCAGTTGCTATGAATAAAGTTTTGGAATCGTTCATTGCTTTAGAACCCGTTGTACTATGAAAGGTTTTTTTTTTTTTTTTTTTTTTTTTATGGCTTTACGCCTCGTCGACGTCGAGGTCATTAGAGGCAGGAAGATCAGCTGTTCTAAATGGAATGCCGCAGAATGTTTTCAAGTAGTGCACATCTATCTGATCTGCAAAATGTTTCTGCAAAAGGAGCAACTAAGTTGTCTACTCGAAAAATAGAGACGGAGATTAGAATTGTCTGTTGCAGTTAATTAGGGTTTTATTAACAGCGTTTCACGTTTTAACTTTTAAATTCTCGCCTGAAAAAAAAAATGGACTTACAAGGTACTACTCACTTTTTCTAATGAATTCGCTCTCTTTAGTTCCCCTTCATTTGGCGGCTAACGAGTAATGATTAAAAACTAAAATACTTAAGTATTTCGATAAACGCTTTGCACAAGAAACAATTTTTAACTGTCTCGAAAAATGCAGTCGAAATAATGTTGCTGAATTTAATCTCAAAATGCCTAATAGTTTATCCCATGAAATGTGAACATTAATATTAACCTTAATCCCTATGAGGGAGGCGGAATTCGTTTTTAAAAGGGCGGAATTCAAACAGTGGACCAATGGAGATATAAAATTAACTACTGCAGCCTGATGCACATCATTAAACCTGGTGATTTAAGTATCTTTAAAATAAAGACTACATACAAAAAATTAATTTGTTAGGGAGGGAACAGTTGAAGGTAAGAACTGTCGAGGAAGACAGAGAATACAATATATGAAGGAGATAGTTGAGGATCTGGGTTGTAAGGGGTATGAAGAGGTTAGCACAAGAAGGATTGCATCAAACCAGTCGATAAACTGATGACAGCAAAAAAAAAAAGAGTTATAGAATTATGTTCTTTACAATATTGACTCTTTGTTGATGTAAAAAGAAGAAAGAAAGGAACAAAAACAAAAATAAACGATGAGGACAAATATAATGCAAAAATGAGAATTATGATACCAGTTAGAAGTTACATGAAATAATTTCGTTGTTGGTATCTGGTTTGCTGGCAGAGAGTAGTGCAGTAAATTAAAGATAAAACCGGCGATACTAGGATACTTCCTAATGAGCACGAGGTTTCGTTGCGCTTCTAGTCGTAACTCGCACTCATTGGAGCCCTAGCTCGGCTACAGGACCGCATGACCACCCAGTAAGGCGGTTTTTTTTATTCTCCCCAGCACGCAGCCCCCTCTGAAAGCAGTAGCCACTTAGCGGTCATTAGGAAACGGTTAGTGTAACCCGAACAAAGATTTAGGGCACTGCTTTAACACAAAGCGGCGGGAGTGTTAACATTTTTTGTGTATGAAAGAAAATCCAACTGATAATGTCTAAAAATGGTTTCACAATCTTTATAGTGCTGCTATAATAAAAATAGCTCATACTCATATATGGTTATTTGTGAATAGGTAGAGCATGTCGATAGCTATGTTCTAATAGATGTCAGTTCTAGTCCAAGCTATAGCATTGGTGATTTTTAGTCAGTGTTATTTATTCCATTTTCTGTCTTTAATACAGCTGGAGGTCATTTTCTTAAACGTTTTAGTGAAACATGGGATGATGTTACCATTCAAAATCCCAACGCAAGCTTACAGCATTTAGATAGTGTTTACAATATCTCGAAGCTGACCTGTCCTGTGAAGGTTGTCTGAAAAGTACTCACACTCAATCCTAGATAATTCCGAATATTATTCTAAGAGAGATCGGCCTGCGAGCTTAGTGGTTAAGGCTTCTTAAAGGTCCCCGGTTCGAATCGCAGTTTCGACCGGGATTTTCAGAGGTCCTTAATCAGAAGTTCACCTCTGGCAGTGCTTGCTGTGTAATGTGAAGTACTTCAGATAGCTTCCTTGGTTCGGATTCCAGGTTATATTGTAGGTTCCCTTTACCCTGTACAATCAGTGGATTAGGTTAAGTAAAGAGGAAAGGAACTAACCATCCTACCTACAATACCAGGCTCAGTATATCTTCTTCGGTAGGAAGCAATCAATCTCCCTGTTGGATACCAACCTTTCTAATCCACCAGAGAGGTTTGAATTTATATTATACGAAAGTCGAACAAATAATTTAAACGTTTTGAAAAAGAAAACTTTTTATTGGATTAATACATAACAAAATGGATTTTTTTACGTAACATCAAATATCTTCTATATACGTTCTTCACTGCACTGTCAGTTTTTCATTTTCTTCTTTATAAAGTTTAGTTTGACGTGTGCGTAATTAATTCCGTACGTATTATTGTATCTCTTCCTTGTAGAAAAATATATCTCTCCATCCTACTCTTTTGTGAGGGATGCAAACTATTTATGGTGAAGAATTTGGACTGTAGCGGAGGAGGAGTGATGTTCCAAACTGTCCAGTGTAGTTCTTACGTTTGTCAAGCGTTATCGTTTAAAGGCAGGACAATACTGATCTACGGTGTAAATTTTTTTAAAAAAAATTTTTTTTTTTTTTTTTTTTTTTTTTTTTTTTTTTTTTTTTTTGCGATGGGCTTGTCTAATTTTTCCCAAGAGTTGACAGCTGTATGCAGCATTCAAGCAAAAATTCTATGAATACAACTCCTTTTACTTTCCAAAAGCCGAGTATGAGAGACTTCCCAGTAGACAAACTGGTTTCGCATTCACCGAAGCTGTTTCCCTTTTCACGCTCTATTCCTTCAATTCAGCAGTATAGTGATGTACGCACGATTCGTCGCATGTGAGAATACGCATCAAAAATGATTTTACTTGTCATTACAAAGCGCTCCGAAAATTTTGACCACTTAGAGCCTTGTGAAATCCATCCAACATTTTTGACACCCATATTGAAGTGATTTCACGTAAATGTAAGTTCATTCTAATGATTTTCTGCACACTTCGTTAACATACTCCAGTAATCGCGCTAATTCGAAGAACAATTATCTGTGAATACGAACTTGACTTTGCAAGGTTGTCTACAGGGAGATGTTCGTTTAGTGACAATGTGCGTGTGAGGGTAGAAAATACTGTGTGACCCTCACTGAAAAACCTTACGCCCCTATTTCATTGTGCTTTCGAAAGTGCAACATTGCAGAACTGTGCATGCAATCTGCGCAAAATTTTACTAGCTAATTATTTTAATGAATTAGAAGTCCTGCGTTGTGCAATGGACACATGAACCTTGTATTATCTCATCTTGATAATAAGTAAACAAAAGACTGTAGAAACAACTGAGTAGCATTTCGCGTGCCAAGGAAATCATACCGAATATCTGCTGTTGGAACATTAACAGGTAGTTACAGTATCATACTTTTGTTTTTAAAATTCTATTTATACTTGATTGGCCCTTTTATATTTATTTTGAAGCCTCATAAGACAAACAAATTCAAACGTTGTCAACACTGGCTGACAGAAGGAACTAACCTAGTCAGGCAACTATGTAGTTTGCAGTACTATATGTTTGACAGGTATGGTTACAATAATAGTGCATCTAAATGTGGAGTAGCAAATCATTAACCCATCAGTTCTTACAAAAGAAAACTTGAAACCATCAGAAATTTGAGAAATACATGGAAGACATGGGAGGTAATGTCAGAAGCAGAGTAATGCTTTGAGAAATGGATGACAACGTGTCGATTAAACTACACCTCGACTGCCAAAAACACAGATAGCAGAAAGGCTTTAACCGCTCCAGGATAAGTACGGATCGATGGTTCCAGTGTATAGAGATAATATTTTGAAAAAATAACAATATGTAAATTGTTATACGATATGTACAGCATACGGCGGTAGGATTATTAACATGGGTTGTTATATATCTTCAGAAGATTTTGATGAGTGTTGTTAAGTAATATATAGTGTAAATGACAGTGAATGAAGCAGAAGGTGGAAACCCTTTGCCAACCAGTTCAGGCCAACTGTTCCGATAGACCGTAAGGGGCAGTCAGGTTTTACGTTTCCAACCGACGAGCATATCACCATCTACATTGTTGTAGTGAGAACGGAGGCTAAAGAAAGAAGAGCTTTCGGTGGCGTGCTCTGCCACCATCTTCAGGTCTGGTGTTACAACTGCTGTGACAGTCCAGATCTGAAAGATGGCGGCAGAGCACGCCGCTGAAAGCTCAACTTTCTTCAACACCAACCAGAGCAGCAGTGAAGCTCTGGATGTCACAGCGGTAACACCAGACCTGAAGATGGCGGCAAAGCACACCACCGAAAGCTCGTCTTTTTTTCAGCACCATCCGGTAAAGAACCCGTGAATATTATATTACATTACTGTATGCCCTCAATCCAGTTTCTGTTTGGTACAGTCGGGGACATAATTCGCGAGACCCCTCGCCTTTCGATTATGCTTCGTTCTAGACACGACTGCCACATGGGACAGCATAACTGGTAGGTGGTACACTAAATTCATGATAAAATAGACCTCCCATGTCCAGCGCTTTACCCAAGACTAAAAAAAATGAGCTCGCGCGCGAGAGACTCGCAAACGCTCAGAGGCAAAGTTCGGAGTTCTACAGTTAAAATAATCACGAGTATCGCTATTTTAATCATAATAACTATTGAATTGATTAAATCCATTGATATAGAGGAATGATACCGCTTTTTTAGAAATTTTGATAGCCACTCCGTATTTTTTTTAATAAACAGTTGACAATTCGCTAGCAAACGAAATTACATGATTAATACTAAAACGAATCGCTAAATTACTCACGGATAAAAATTTGTAAAACCAATAACAGAGCTTGAAGGACTTAGTCACACGTTCTAGCGTTGCAGCGTTATCGAACTGTGTGTGACAAGCGTAAGTAGAAAGTGTATTTGCGAAAGTACTCAGATGGTGAACTAAATCACGAAATATAAATTATGTAGTTATTTCCACATACTTCAGTAGTTCGGAAAAAGAACACCTTAATTTTGTTTTCATCATAACATTTTTAGAAGGTAAGTTTAACTTGATCGCAGTAGTTACAGTTTCAGTGGTAATAATAATAATTAATAACAGTAAATCCGTCGACAATGTAAATAAGCGTTTTCAGGTTTTAAAGCTGAAAAATGGAAGTGGGAAACCTTTCATGCCTTCCTTTGTTTCTCCCTAGCCCTGATACTTATTGCCTTCCAAACCAGATGGGTTATGGTTAACAATTTTGCCTGGCATTCGGCAGAACGCGGATTCAAGCCCCGTAGGACATCCAATTTCAGTTTGCCATGGTTTCCGTAAATCTCTCCAGCTGAACACCGAAAAAGTTGCTTCAAAAAGCCGTGGCTGAAATTATTTCCCCGATTCTACTTTCCAATACTCTCAGGATTCAAATCACATTGGCGTCGAAAGAGAACAAGAAGAAGAAGCATAACTCAATGTGGTGGGTTATTGGTAACACTGTGAGGTGGCTTCCCGTCCGGTCATTCAGATTTGGGTTTTCGATGGCTTCCCCAAAATCACTCCAGGCGAATGCCTGGGTGATATCGTCAAAAAATACCACGGCCGAATTACTTCTCGTTGCTCACCCCCGAGTCCTTTCCGGATCTAACCACCCCGACGTCGACAAGGCATAAAACCAAAAGCAAAACAAAAAAGATACAAAGCTTAAAAATGTCGCCAAATTACTGTCAGTTACCAAGCTTAAAGACAAAAGCTATTGATACTCCCCCAAATCATAATTTTTATCAGTAAATTCAGGAGATTGTTTTATCAATGTAAAGAAACATGTTGTGGAAGTAAAGGAATCTAAACACAAACAAAAGTTGAAACTCCGAAATAATATGAGACGGAAACCCAATATAAGCAAACCCAAATTTGACGTCGTTTGTGAATATGACCCAACGAACCAAGGTAGCTTCTTTTAAAAACAAAATCACCTGCAGAGACGCCGACAGGCATTATGCCGAAAATGAATAAAAAGGCTTCACATGATATGTTTTGCAGTTACGAGGCCATAGAAAGAGAAAGGATGAAAGTGTTGTAACTCAACGCTTTATTCATAGTTATATATTCGTCATTAAAATTATTTTAGAAAATTAATCTTACTGCATTGAGCTGCTTCGATCATTAGATTTAAATATTTTGGTCTGTTCTCTGGTAAAAGAATGTGGAAACGTGATTGCAATCACGATGGCTAATACAGATGATAAATCCAAGGTGCTTCAGCTACTTCCGGGAGCGATTTTCCTCAACTTTATTTACCTTCTCTGTGTTTATCCCTGAACGTTGTATCTGACACAGCTCAAGAGAGGAAATCATCATAGGAGAACAGAAAATATATACGTTACGAACGATCGTTTTCTGAACAATAATATAAAGTAATCTTGTCATCGTTGTTTTCTAAGACGCGGAAATGTTCGATCCACTACAGATTTCAGAATTACTTTTAGTCAGATGTTCCACATAGCAACCACAGGCACGAAGATGTTAGTTTTCAGATAAGTATGATTAACCTTTTATGAATCCATAATATTCGACTTTAAAAAGAAATCACCTATTTCCTCCAATACACACACAAAAGGATTTAGAAATTTCAGCTGCATGTGAAGTTAGCGAACATCACTAATTGTTTGACTAGCTAATATTAATCTTTTCTCATTGCTGTCTTTCCTAGTATAAACTTTCACGGTAGGCTTCATTGTGAGAATAATTATGAAGCAGGCTCAATTTCCTCTTCGGGTATCCCGATTTCAGTTTTCCATGGTTTCACAAAATCAGTCGAGAAGAACGCTGGGAGGGTTCATTCAAAGGCAATGGCCGAATTCCTTCCCGTTTTTGTCTCCAATCCACTACCATCTCTAATGACCTAGATGTAAACGAGGCGAAAGCCTTAAGCACAAAACAGAGGCAAGTAACACAAGAACGAATGTGTGGTTTTCAGAGAAGAAATATGAATTCCTCAGTACCATCGATCGGCACCAACAAAACAGCAAAAGCTAAAATTGACATATAGAGCAAATATGATCCTTTGAATTCGAAATGCCGTATTCACAAATATGTGATGCTACACGAAGACCAGATGTATCATCGACTGCTGAAGGATTTAATTTGTATAACTCAAAAACATTCTGAGTTGCTAGGTGGGTTTAGGTTTCATAGCAAATTCTAGCTGTATAAATTTACATCGCATCACGTCACCTAGTGTTTAACATCTATTCACACATCAATATGAAATAATGTGCCATTATAACTATGTAAAAATCCCAAATTAGCAGTATTCTTGTCGGAAAAATTGAATGGTTCCAAAATTTCAATTGCGTATTTATTCGTCAAGACTAATTCTATCTTGGGTACTATGACAAACGATTCGCGAAGTCGTAATACGAGGAAACAGGCATCGTTTGCGTCAGGAGACTTCCTCATCCTCTCCACCACTTGTTTTCAAACTACAATCTGCCACAGTCCGTTCCATTGTAACAACGAAAATGAATCGTTGAAGTGACGCTGATTAGGGGGGGGGGGGCAGTACATGAAGAAGGGCATTCAAACAGTTCAGTAGCTACAACCTTTGGGATGCACAAATCCGCCGTGGTAAGGTGGATACGGAGATATGAAGACGAAAGAAATGTCTCAGAGCGGCCCAACACAGACAGCTGCTCGACGAAAAACAACAACTGACCAGGATCGAAAAACTGTTAGACCTTGCCGTAACTCCCCGTTTCTAAGTGCATGGCAGTTGTGGTATAACTTAAGGCTCGACATGAGCACTAAAACAACCACAAGGAGCTTACGAGAAAAAGATTTGCAAGCCAGACGTGATGCGATTAAGGATTGGCCTAATCTTCGCATCTGATAATGCTGCCAGGTGTCCTGATTAATGGAGACATGTCGTCTTCATTGATGAGAAGGTGTTTACGAAGGGATCTGCGGGTAATGTGGTGGTGTACCGCCCACGTGAAGCAAGATTTGACCAACGCTACATTCGCCACAGCCGCAGAAGTGGTAGTGCTTCTGTTACCGTCTGGGCGTGGATTTCTGCTGCAGGTTGCGGTGTGCTGTGGGAGGTGGACCGCCGTCTTAATTCCGCAGCCTATATATCTATTTCTGGAGAACGTGATGTTGCCATCTGTGAGGCAGAGATTTCCGGAAGGGGATATCATGTTCCAGCATGACTGGTCACCAGTCCACCAGTCCCGTCTAGATCAGAGGGGATTCCTCGAACACCCCGAAATACTGCAAATTGATTGATCACCCAAGAGCGCTGAAATACAGAAAATATTTGGGCAGAAATGGTCAGAAATATAAAAGAAAAGGGGAATGTGCCGACGACCCGGTGGCATTTATGACGCATGGAAAGAACTGGCCGAAAATCGTGGTTTACGTCACGCCTCATTTTTTTCCATGAACAGTAAAATCCGTGTTGTTATCGATGAGCAGCGAGGCTGGACAAGACACTGAAAGCTAACTCAGTGTATTTTTTTACTTCTCCATAACTATTCTGCCACACCTCTTTTCCGGCATTCAGCGATCTTATCCCAGTATTACATCCTGATCCGTTTCCAAACATCATTTTTCCCTTCCTCCGCTCCATGTCACCAAAGATATCTGGGCAGAGTAGTAACATCCAACCGTTCGTTGGTGGTGGCGTAGTAGGAAAACCGACAGAGTAGTAAACTAAGGCGTGGGAGCTGGCACGAGACTCTGTGGAAGCATTTTTTTTATCCTCTTGTTCATTTCTTTCTAGCCTCCTATATAAAATACTACACAGAAGTTTATAAGACAAGCGTACCATTCAGTCCAATAAGATAGCAATTTTTTACTCCAGTTTTAATTTTAATATTAGTGTCTGTAACATAAGTATCACAATTTTAAAAATTGTGATACTGAATTAATTTAAGGTTTAAGCTGTTGTTTTCTTTACTTATTTTCACTGTTGCATTAAATTCTTGCGAATGCCTGGAAGCTGTCTTCAAAAGACCTTGGCCGAATCCATCCCCGTTTTTTCCCCAGTCCTTTCTTGCTTCAAATTACCTCGATGTATGTGTTGTAATGCCAAAAGGAAAAAAATTAAAACTTTAAAAAAATTAAAAAAATGTTGCCAATATCAATGTGGATTAAAACAAAAGCACTTGCCACCACGATTTCATCACAAAAAATTCTCAAATAAAAATATTACATCTCTGAGGTGCGTTTTGGACCTACTCCTTGTTGGATTTATCTCATTCAACCGTTGACTACGGTAGCGGAGGGACTCGAGTGCTTCTTCCACATGTGAAGAGTCGCCAGTATGGTGTTTTTTCCTTAGGTCTGGTCGATGTCGAAATCATTAGAGGGAGAAAAAGGACTGGGGGCATCGATCGGGAAGGAACTCAGCCATGGGATTTTTACGGAACCATCTCGACACTCACGAGATGATTTCCATTAATCATGCAAGATCGAAATCCGGATGGATGGACCAAGATTTGAATCCGTGTCCTGGAGCTTTACCGGAACTGTCGGTCACTGGTGCGATTCCGGCCTGGGCATGGGAGTTAAAGTAGGTGTTTTGTATGTCTTGTGTCATCTTTCACTTGTATGAGCAAAAAACATTTGGAAATACGTCAGTTCACAGAATGAAATATTTAAGAAAATGTTATTGAACCAAAAGGCAAAAGCCGCCTTCAAAAAATCTCTCACAGATCCACCCCGCTTGCCAACAAATATTTTTTATTTGGTACTAGCTAGCAACATGGCTGCGTGCTAATAAGAGTTTAAGGATAATAAGATACAAAATTTGGAAAGTAGGCGGACTATAGTGAAGTTCTTTAGTACACACGGAGGAGTATTTAATTTCAGTTGAGTTTATAGGACGTGATATCTTTAACACTACATGTGGTTATTACATAAGAAGAATTCACTCGAGGAAATTGCAGGTTAGAGGCAAGGAGGAAGTAACCGATGTAACAAACGTTTCGAGGAAGTGTTTATTTACCAGTGGCTCTGAGGAAGCGAAGAATACTTGTTCAGTAGAGTTAGCTCAAATAAGGCGTGTGTGTGAATATCATCATCTGTACTCGAAATACGTCCTTTTTCGAATCACGAGCATCTATAAACACAGCGAAAGCCATTTGTCAAAAATAACAGAAACAACTCAACTTCATATAAAACATTATTAAAGTTACGTTATCATATTTAGAGGACCGGTGAAAGTGTTGAAAAATAACGTTGAACTAATATATATTAGTTAATACAAATTTCGGCAATTACTCCTCGACTTCATTATACTGTCAGTTCTGTCATTGCATCTTGTAAATGTTCTACTCGTACTATTTTACTATCAAATGAATTAATTAATATTCCGTAATAATGGAGCTATTTCTTAAAAACCGGAAGTGCACGTTTTGGAAAATTGATCTGCCTCCATCTGTTGATTTGAATACTTTGCGACCTTCGTTTTCTGTGACCATTCAGCCTGATTCAGTTTGTATTTTTCTGACTATTGTGTCAGGTTTTGCAGAGGTAATGTGGCACACTATAGTGAAGCCAACACAATATGAACACTACACTCATTTAAAACTACCCATGTGGGAGGACGGACTCAAATCGGCGACCCTTAAAATGCGATGATAGCATTCTAACCCCTATACCGCTAGGGCTAGCTTGAGTGTCTTGGTCGGGACTCTAGTGAAGGAATTTGTGAACATGTCTGCGGTCATGGTTTGCTAACACGGATGACAATTCCGGAGGCCCACAGGACAAGGAAATTATCAGGCATGTGATTTTCCTCATGCTGCTTCTACTACTCTGCGTCTGCGTCTGTGTCTGTTGTTGGACACAGTTCAACAGACAAAAGAATTATGCAGAAGAGAAACCAGGGCTTTCTGATCTTTTTGTAAAAAATTCTTTCTAGCGTTACCCCTCTTTGAATGTTGAGATAATTGGATGCGAGAATTGAATAAGGGCAAGTGACGAGCCTTTTGAAAAAACCCTGAAGTGATTTGGAGAAACTGTAGTAAAGCCTAATCTGTATGGTCGGACGAGGATTGATCCCGTGTCCTTCCGAATGTGAGGCGAGAGCATTACCGCTCACCCATGACTCACTGTTTTCTGAACTAAATATAACAAGTATTCATTCAGGAACAATCTTAACAGACTGTTTCTAACAAAGACTTTATTTAATATATCTATCTGCAGCCTAGTAGTAGACTCATCAATATTTTAATCACTAGACTGCAGTCTCTACCTCGTGAATCCCAGCTGCCTGTGCCGTTCCTTTCATCCCACTTCAGTGCTTCGCACAGCTACAGCATTACAGAATTTTAATTCACACACAGATAGTTTGATTGTCTTTGTGTGGTGGAAGTGTTTTCAAATTTTTTGTGATTTCTTTTTTTTTTTTTTTTTTTTTTTTTTTTTTTTTTTTTTTGCAAGTATCTTACTGATTGCCCCTTGCAACAGCCTCATGTAACCCTGGGGATACGCGTACCACTAATTGAGAACCACTGCCTTAAGGATTTCAGATCTTAAAGACTTTGTGTCTCATTAATCCTGATCCAACCATTATCCACTCATTTTTATATGCATATAGGTAACCGCTTAGTTAGTTTTTCGAGAAAAGGTCATTTCACTTTTACCAATCCAACTTATTCCAGTTTGAAAAGCAATCACCTTTTACTTCATAAGAATTTTATAATCTCAACTGCGTATGGAATTAGCCAACGTCACTAACTGTAACGTTGAGATCGTTCTTTTTCCAAGACCAATCTTCCTAGTAGAAAATGCTATGGTAGCCACAATCGCGAACAGAATTAGCATGCCTCTTCAAATTCCCGTCGGACTATCAAATTTGGTTTTTCCATTTTTCTCAAAATCTTTGACGATTAATGTCAGGATGATTCCTGTAAAAGCATTGATCAATTTGTTTCGTATTCTTTGTTCACAATTCTCTCCTACATTTACTTACTTCGACTGCATCGAGGCTTTTAGCCCTAAATATTGAAAATGGTTAATGTGTGTAAAAGGAAGAACTGATACGCAGTTTGCAGAGGAGAAATTATAATTCCAAAATACTATCAACATCTTACACCATAACTGCAAAATGAAAATTTGAAATGTACAGAAATTATATGCACTAAAAATACTCTATTGACAGCTAGATGAAAGACATGGTTTTAAATCGTCGTTCATAAAACGACAGCTCAGTATCTCATTATTTCATCGATATCTGAAAATTTATTTTGGATGGCTTTAAAATATTATGGTTTATTAGGTGGGTTCAGTGGCCAGAAATGATTCTCGTTGAATTTATCTGCAACGCTTCACAGTACCTAGTATTTAAAAGTTATTCACACATCTAAACGAGATAATCAGTTATCATTTTGTAAACGATTCTAATCCAACAGTATTCCTGACAAAAGTTTTACAGTTACAAAATTTCTTTTTGAAATTGCTTTGTCTAGGCTATAATGAAGGAAGATGTAGTTTTATCTTGTATACGATGGAACAGAAGTCAGAAGTTACAATAGAAGGAAATTCGCATCGTTTCGCGCCAGAATACTTCCTCATCGAATACTTCTATTCAAACTTAGGTCTGCTTCAGTGTGGATTGTTACATCAGCCACAACTAGACATTTGATTGACTTGAGAAGGCAGCAATTATGACTTTGCATGAAAAGCGACATTCAAACTGTTTTATTGCTAGAATTTGAGAGATCACAGATAAACAATGGCAAGGTTGTCGAAAGAAAGGGAACGTCATACAACAGTCCCACACAATCATACCCCCGTAAAACAATATCTGGCCAGGATCTACCGCAGCTTCCCTTCTTATAAAACAATGCAGTTTAAATATACACTAAACATTGTTGTCTGCAGTAGAATAATCGTCTACAAGGCGTTGCGAATAGTTCAGTAATTAAGTCAGATATTTACATTTGTCCAACAACAGACGCAGACGCAGAGTAGTAGAAGCAGCATGAGGAAAATCACATGCCTGATAATTTCCTTGTCCTGTGGGCCTCCGGAATTGTCATCCGTGTTAGCAAACCATGACCGCAGACATGTTCACAAATTCCTTCACTAGAGTCCCGACCAAGACACTCAAGCTAGCCCTAGCGGTATAGGGGTTAGAATGCTATCATCGCATTTTAAGGGTCGCCGATTTGAGTCCGTCCTCCCACATGGGTAGTTTTAAATGAGTGTAGTGTTCATATTGTGTTGGCTTCACTATAGTGTGCCACATTACCTCTGCAAAACCTGACACAATAGTCAGAAAAATACAACTGAATCAGGCTGAATGGTCACAGAAAACGAAGGTCGCAAAGTATTCAAATCAACAGATGGAGGCAGATCAATTTTCCAAAACGTGCACTTCCGGTTTTTAAGAAATAGCTCCATTATTACGGAATATTAATTAATTCATTTGATAGTAAAATAGTACGAGTAGAACATTTACAAGATGCAATGACAGAACTGACAGTATAATGAAGTCGAGGAGTAATTGCCGAAATTTGTATTAACTAATATATATTAGTTCAACGTTATTTTTCAACACTTTCACCGGTCCTCTAAATATGATAACGTAACTTTAATAATGTTTTATATGAAGTTGAGTTGTTTCTGTTATTTTCGACAAATGGCTTTCGCTGTGTTTATAGATGCTCGTGATTCGAAAAAGGACGTATTTCGAGTACAGATGATGATATTCACACACACACCTTATTTGAGCTAACTCTACTGAACAAGTATTCTTCGCTTCCTCAGAGCCACTGGTAAATAAACACTTCCTCGAAACGTTTGTTACATCGGTTACTTCCTCCTTGCCTCTGACCTGCAATTTCCTCGAGTGAATTCTTCTTATATAATAACCACATGTAGTGTTAAAGATATCACGTCCTACAAACTCAACTGAAATTAAATACTCCTCCGTGTGTACTAAAGAACTTCACTATAGTCCGCCTACTTTCCAAATTTTGTATCTTATTATCCTTAAACTCTTATTAGCACGCAGCCATGTTGCTAGCTGGCACCAAATAAAAAATATTTTTTGGCAAGCGGGGTGGATCTGTGAGAGATTTTTGAAGGCGGCTTTTGCCTTTTGGTTCAATAACATTGTCTTAAATATTTAATGGCATTCCCGCGATAGCCATTCATCATTCTGTGAACTGACGTATTTCCAAATTTTTTTGCTCATACAAGTGAAAGACGACACAAGACATACAAAACACTTACTTTAACTCCCATGCCCCAGGCCGGAATCGCACCAGTGACCGACAGTTCCGGTAAAGCTCCAGGACACGGATTCAAATCTTCGTCCATCCATCCGGATTTCGATCTTGCATGATTAATGGAAATCATCTCGTGAGTGTCGAGATGGTTCCGTAAAAATCCCATGGCTGAGTTCCTTCCCGATCGATGCCCCCAGTCCTTTTTCTCCCTCTAATGATTTCGACATCGACCAGACCTAAGGAAAAAACACCATACTGGCGACTCTTCACATGTGGAAGAAGCACTCGAGTCCCTCCGCTACCGTAGTCGACGGTTGAATGAGATAAATCCAACAAGGAGTAGGTCCAAAACGCACCTCAGAGATGTAATATTTTTATTTGAGAATTTTTTTGTGATGAAATCGTGGTGGCAAGTGCTTTTGTTTTAATCCACATTGATATTGGCAACATTTTTTTATTTTTTTAAAGTTTTAATTTTTTTCCTTTTGGCATTACAACACATACATCGAGGTAATTTGAAGCAAGAAAGGACTGGGGAAAAAACGGGGATGGATTCGGCCAAGGTCTTTTGAAGGCACCTTCCAGGCATTCGCAAGCATTTAATGCAACAGTGAAAATAAGTAAAGAAAACAACAGCTTAAACCTTAAATTAATTCAGTACCATAATTTTTAAAATTGTGATACTTATGTTACAGACACTAATATTAAAATTAAAACTGGAGTAAAAAATTGCTATCTTATTGGACTGAATGGTACGCTTGTCTTATAAACTTCTGTGTAGTATTTTATATAGGAGGCTAAAAAGAAATGAACAAGAGGATAAAAAAAATGCTTCCACAGAGTCTCGTGCCAGCTCCCACGCCTTATTTTACTACTCTGTCGGTTTTCCTACTACGCCACCACCGACGAACGGTTGGAAGTTCCTTCTTCGATTGAGACTTGTACTCTGCCCAGATATCTTTGGTGACAGGGCAGAGGAGGAAGGGAAAAATGATGTTTGGAAACGGATCAGGATGTAATACAGGGATAAGATCGCTGAATGCCGGAAAGAGGTGTGGCAGAATAGTTATGGAGAAGTAAAAAAATACACTGTGTTAGCTTTCAGTGTCTTGTCCAGCCTCGCTCCTCATCGATAACAACACGGATTTTACTGTTCATGGAAAAAAATGAGGCGTGACATAAACCACGATTTTCGGCCAGTTCTTTCCATGCGTCATAAATGCCACCGGGTCGTCGGCACATTCCCCTTTTCTTTTATAATTCTGACCATTTCTGCCCAAATATTTTCTGTGTTTCAGCGCTCTTGGGTGATCAATCAATTTGCAGCATTTCGGGGTGTTCGAGGAATCCCCTCTGATCTAGACGGGACTGGTGGACTGGTGACCAGTCATGCTGGAACATGATATCCCCTTCCGGAAATCTCTGCCTCACAGATGGCAACATCACGTTCTCCAGAAATAGATATATAGGCTGCGGAATTAAGACGGCCGTCCACCTCCCACAGCACACCGCAACCTGCAGCAGAAATCCACGCCCAGACGGTAACAGAAGCACTACCACTTCTGCGGCTGTGGTGAATGTAGCGTTGGTCAAATCTTGCTTCACGTGGGCGGTACACCACCACATTACCCGCAGATCCCTTCGTAAACACCTTCTCATCACTGAAGACGACATGTCTCCATTAATCAGGACACCTGGCAGCATTATCAGATGCGAAGATTAGGCCACTCCTTAATCGCATCACGTCTGGCTTGCAAACCTTTTTCTCGTAAGCTCCTTGTGGTTGTTTTAGTGCTTATGTCGAGCCTTAAGTTATTCCACAACTGCCATGCACTTAGAAACGGGGAGTTACGGCAAAGTCTAACAGTTTTTCGATCCTGGTCAGTTGTTGTTTTTCGTCGAGCAGCTGTCTGTGTTGGGCCGCTCTGAGACATTTCTTTCGTCTTCATATCTCCGTATCCACCTTACACGGCGGATTTGTGCATCCCCAAGGTTGTAGCTACTGAACTGTTTGAATGCCCTTCTTCATGTACTGCCCCCCCCCCCCTATCAGCGTCACTTCAGCGATTCATTTTCGTTGTTGCAACGGAACACACTGTGGCAGATTGTAGTTTGAAAACAAGTGGCGCAGAGGACGAGGAAGTCTTCTGACGCAAACGATGCCTGTTTCCTTGTATTACGACTTCGCGAATCGTTTGTCATAGTACCCAAGATAGAATTGCATCTTCATTCATTAGTCTTGACGAATAAATACGCAATTGAAATTTTGGAACCATTCAATTTTTCCGACATGAATACTGCTAATTTGGGATTTTTACATAGTGATAATGGCACATTATTTCATATTGATGTGTGAATAGATGTTAAACACTAGGTGACGTGATGCGATGCAAATTCATACAGCAAGAATTGACTATGAACCCTAAACCCACCTAGCAACTCAGAATGTTTTTGAGTTATACAAATTAAATCCTTCAGAAGTCGATGAAACATCTGCTCTTCGTGTAGCATCACATATTTGTGAATACGGCATTTCGAATTCAAAGGATCATATTTGCTCTATATTTCAATTTTAGCTTTTGCGGTTATGTTAGTGCCGATCGATGGTACTGAGGAATTTATATTTCTCCTCTGAAAACCACACATTCGTTCTTGTGTTACTTGCCTCTGTTTTGTGCTTAAGGCTTTCGCCTCGTTTACATCTAGGTCATTAGAGATGGGAGTGGATTGGAGACAAAAACGGGAAGGAATTCGGCCATTGCCTTTGAATGAACCCTCCCAGCGTTCGTCTCGACTGATTTTGTGAAACCATGGAAAACTGAAATCGGGATACCCGAAGAGGGAATTGAGCCTGCTTCATAATTATTCTCACAATGAAGCCTACCGTGAAAGTTTATACTAGGAAAGACAGCAATGAGAAAAGATTTATATTAGCTAGTCAAACAATTAGCGATGTTCGCTAACTTCACATGCAGCTGAAATTTCTAAATCCTTTTTGTGTGTGTATTGGAGGAAATAGGTGATTTCTTTTTAAAGTCGAATATTATGGATTCATAAAAGGTTAATCATACTTATCTGAAAACTAACATCTACGTGCCTGTGGTTGCTATGTGGAACATCTGACTAAACGTAATTCTGAAATCTGTAGTGGATCGAACATTTCCGCGTCTTAGAAAACAACTATGACAAGATTACTTTATGTTATTGTTCAGAAAACGATCGTTCGTAACGTATATATTTTCTGTTCTCCTATGATGATTTCCTCTCTTGAGCTGTGTCAGATACAACGTTCAGGGATAAACACAGAGCAGGTAAATAAAGTTGAGGAAAATCGCTCCCGGAAGTAGCTGAAGCACCTTGGATTTATCATCTGTATTAGCCATCGTGATTGCAATCACGTTTCCACATTCTTTTACCAGAGAACAGACCAAAATATTTAAATCTAATGATCGAAGCAGCTCAATGCAGTAAGATTAATTTTCTAAAATAATTTTAATGACGAATATATAACTATGAAAAAAGCGTTGAGTTACAACACTTTCATCCTTTCTCTTTCTATGGCCTCGTAACTGCAAAACATATCATGTGAAGCCTTTTTATTCATTTTCGGCATAATGCCTGTCGGCGTCTCTGCAGGTGATTTTGTTTTTAAAAGAAGCTACCTTGGTTCGTTGGGTCATATTCACAAACGACGTCAAATTTGGGTTTGCATTATTGGGTTTCCGTCTCATATTATTTCAACTTTTGTTTGTGTTTAGATTCCTTTACTTCCACAACATGTTTCTTTACATTGATAAAACAATCTCCTGGATTTACTGATAAAAATTATGATTTGGGGGAGTATCAATAGCTTTTGTCTTTAAGCTTGGTAACTGACAGTAATTTGGCGACATTTTTAAGCTTTGTATCTTTTTTGTTTTGCTTTTGGTTTTATGCCTTGTCGACGTCGGGGTGGTTAGATCCGGTAAGGACTCGGGGGTGAGCAACGAGAAGTAATTCGGCCGTGGTATTTTTTGACGATATCACCCAGGCATTCGCCTGGAGTGATTTTGGGGAAGCCATCGAAAACCCAAATCTGAATGACCGGACGGGAAGCCACCCTCCCAGTGTTACCAATAACCCACCACATTGAGTTATGCTTCTTCTTCTTGTTCTCTTTCGACGCCAATGTGATTTGAATCCTTAGAGTATTGGAAAGTAGAATCGGGGAAATAATTTCAGCCACGGCTTTTTGAAGCAACTTTTTCGGTGTTCAGCTGGAGAGATTTACGGAAACCATGGCAAACTGAAATTGGATGTCCTACGGGGCTTGAATCCGCGTTCTGCCGAATGCCAGGCAAAATTGTTAACCATAACCCATCTGGTTTGGAAGGCAATAAGTATCAGGGCTAGGGAGAAACAAAGGAAGGCATGAAAGGTTTCCCACTTCCATTTTTCAGCTTTAAAACCTGAAACCGCTTATTTACATTGTCGACGGATTTACTGTTATTAATTATTATTATTACCACTGAAACTGTAACTACTGCGATCAAGTTAAACTTACCTTCTAAAAATGTTATGATGAAAACAAAATTAAGGTGTTCTTATTCCGAACTACTGAAGTATGTGGAAATAACTACATAATTTATATTTCTTGATTTAGTTCACCATCTGAGTACTTTCGCAAATACACTTTCTACTTACGCTTGTCACACACAGTTCGATAACGCTGCAACGCTAGAACGTGTGACTAAGTCATTCAAGCTCTGTTATTGGTTTTACAAATTTTTATCCGTGAGTAATTTAGCGATTCGTTTTAGTATTAATCATGTAATTTCGTTTGCTAGCGAATTGTCAACTGTTAATTAAAAAAAAAAAATACGGAGTGGCTATCAAAATTTCTAAAAAAAGCGGTATCATTCCTCTATATCAATGGATTTAATTAATTCAATAGTTATTATGATTAAAATAGTGATACTCGTGATTATTTTAACTGTAGAACTCCGAACTTTGCCTCTGAGCGTTTGCGAGTCTCTCGCGCGCGAGCTCATTTTTTTTAGTCTTGGGTAAAGCGCTGGACATGAGAGGTCTATTTTATCATGAATTTAGTGTACCACCTACCAGTTATGCTGTCCCATGTGGCAGTCGTGTCTAGAACGAAGCATAATCGAAAGGCGAGGGGTCTCACGAATTATGTCCCCAACTGTACATAATATGGTGATCAGGTTTTTTATACCACCGCCTTTTCTACACGACTGGCCAAGTCGCGAAATACGAAAATTATTTCAACTACTGGGGTTCGATCCTGCCAACCCTGTTTCGTACGCCAGACAATGTTTCAATGTCTCAGTGATTTCCGCCAACGAGGCGCTTTTGTGCGATGATTATAAACTTTTCGAATTTTAAGTTTCGTTGACTGTCATAAGCATCGGCATCTATGATCGAAGTCGATAACGTTGAGGACCGTACTAGCATACTAGCTAATCGTTGTGCTGATTCCCGGATGCGCGCCTTTAGTCTTGTCTTTTATTTTTTATTTTTATTTTTTTTTAACAGTTTAACGTCCCTTTTTAACAACGTGGTCTTTAGAGACGGGAAAGGATGGGGGCAAGGAATGGGAAGGAATTCGGCCATGGCCTTTTGAAGGAAGCAACCCGGCATTCACCTGGAGTGATTTGGGGAAACCATGGAAAACCCAAATCTGGATGCCCGGACGGGGATTCGAACCGCCGTCCTCCCGAATGCGAGGCCAGAACGCTATCCGTTACACCACCACGCTCGGTTTAGTCTTGTCATTAGGGAGCGTCCATTAATTACGTGAGGTGAAATGGGGAGGGGGAGTTAGACGAAATCTCACCAAGGGCGAGGAGGGATCGAAGGAAATCTCACGTGAGTTTCTGAAATTCATGAAGGACTGTAGAGCTTAAACAAAAACGACTTTAGGGGAGTATAACCGCACTCGGAAGCAGAAAAGCTAAAAATAAGGTCTCAAAAAATTATGAGGTCGATCAATGGGGGGGGGGGGGGAAGGTCCTCATCAAAATCCACGCCATCTTGGGGGGGAGGGTCCAGCTAGATCACGCCAAATCTCACTAGAAAAAGGGGGGGGGGTCCGGAATTCCGGAAAAACACCTCACGTGATTAACGGATGCCCCCTTTCTGTGGATAATTTACATCTTGTTTTAGCTTTATCGGATAAGTATCTCTAGTGCTAATGCAGAAAAAAAATGTTTCATGTTTTATTTTAGTCGCAAACGGGAAATAGAGCTGAATATCTGGCAAATTGCCCAGTGGTATTTAAAGCTGTAAGAGAAAAATGAAACAGCTCGTGTAGTAATCAGCTCAAGTTTATGTTACAGGCGTAACTGTTATCTTAATTACCGTAACATTGCTCCCACTCGGGAAGCAGTTTGTTGTATTAATAACTGTTTAGTATCGAAATTACCAGTTTATTGAATTGTTCACGTATATCAGGCGTGGAATAGTCCACGAAGAGCCATTTTCATGAAGCACTCTTCCTTAGAGTATGAATCCTTGTAACAAGAAATTTCTACCTTACACTCGACGGCAAATGAAGTGTGTTCTTGTGACAGCCCGGAGATCGAAAATGAAATGTCTGAAACAGTTTTCGAGGGATCTAAGAAGCTTATCTCCAGTCGACAGAAGAGTATAGTATTGCGCAGTTGCACCAAAGAATGCGAGCGGCTGATGTACCTTTGTAAAGAAATGTTTTCGACCGACATTTCTGACTGTGAACAGCTTAGATCGCGTTCTGTCTCTTCTTGGCTATTGTCAGCAGTGGAATAGAATTATTGCTGCTATTATATCAATCCCGGAATCTCGATTTACTGCATCACACATGCAAATCTACCACCATGGCAGACTGAGCTGGTTAGATTAAATGAACATCAAATAAAATTAATTATTTATCGTTTTTCATGTTTTGAAAATTTTCTAAAATATTATATATGACAGAAAATATCATTTACGTTGTAGTCTTGCGAATTTATGAAGAATAATGTATATTTTACTTACAATAGTTTTTAATGAACATTGCGCTTTCCTCAAGTAATTCGTTCGCCGTCATCTTATAGTGTAAAGTTTTGGAAGTGAGCTGCAGTCTAAGTTGAAGTTGAAGTAACGCGCGTTTATGGAGCGGTTTGCTAGATGTAGGCAGATTCATATCTGACAGCCGGAGTTTGCCTAAAGCTTAAAATGCTGACCCCAAGATTATAACTAAGACCAATTATAGCCTTACAATCAGAAAGGTTATTATACGTTTTAAATATATATATAAATATATATTACGGTGGCTTCCATTTTATTCTTATGCTGCATAATGAAACTTTATGCAAGAATCATACTTAATCTTAATTATGGGTGTTGTAACCTTTATTTTACTTACAGTATTCGCAGTGAAAGAAACCCACGTTGAATCATTCCATACATCGACCTGTGATGTAAAGGTTGGTTGGATTCTGCCGAAGGCGTCATACTAATCCATTGTGTCAGAGGTAGGACGACCAGTTCTTTTCCTCTAGGATCCACAGTTTAACGTGGAATCCGAAACACCGGAACGACCTGGCGTAGCTCATATAATAAAACCACAACTATCAAAATCTCCTGGCTCCTCCCGAATTTGAAATCGGTACCTGGACCACAAACTTTTGAAAGCAAGGGACGTAACCACTTAGCTACGAGACCAGTCGATGTAAAGTTATGACTTCATAAAATATGATGGTAACAAACAAATGAATTCGTATTGCCATTACGCGCAAGAGGCATTGAACGATGATTCAGTCCCTTATGTGACAGATCATTCAATTAGCCACCTAACCTGACTCTGTCATCACCGCCTAACTTATCATCGCCAATCTACATTTTACTGTTTTTGTGGAATCAGAACTACGAAAGCGTTCTAAGCGTACTTCATACGCAAATAATACTGAGGTAAACATGTTAACGACATAAAAAATTCCGGTTGAGAACACGGGCCTTTAAATTTCTACTCTGACGATTTACTACTGTGCAACATAATTGCTCATAACGCAAAATGTTCGTGTCAGCCTCGTCAGTAATTCACTTTCTCCTATAGAATACTACGCTGCTTCCACCCCGTCACTTAGTACGCATTATTAGTTATGTAAAAATTGTAATTTCACTGGAGAAAAGATCCATTCCATTAGTGCCATAAACATTTCACAATGAAACATCAGCTAAATTACTTGGCATGTACACGGACTGAGCATTAAGCAGAAGTCGCCATATAAACTACAAGGTGGGGATATCAGTTAATCACGATCATGCTGAGGAGCAGATCCTTTGGCTTAACCGCTTTTGTATCGCTCCAGTGCCACGGACATATTCATTTAGGATAACACTAAATTATGTTTTGGGAAAATATAAGAGCACTTAGTAGAGAGGTTAAGATGAGGCCCCGAGCCAAACTTTACATTCCCAATAATACCCTTTGGCAGAAACAACAGAACTGACTCTTCATACGGTGCAAAGCACTCACAAATTACTTGTATATACGTGAGTCAAAAGAAACAGTACAATGTGAGTAAAAGATACGTTGACAAGAGAACGTTGCAGATACTAAGAATGACCATAATATTAAACGGATACAAAGGAATGGAGACAATCTTCCCACTCATTTAAAACGTCGTTCCGTTGCTATTTTCCAATACACATACGGATTTTAAAACTTATAATCTTTTTACTTCCTCAATTCACTGTTAAAAGAAGCAGTTTGAATGCCGCTAACTAGAAGCATCTGAATTATACGTAGTCTAATTTCGTTTGAATTTATACTGACAGCTCCAAGACGACTCATGCCTTTTGCTGTCCAAGCACCATTGTGTATTTGTACAGAACTCTCTATCGCCACCTGCAGTCACCCATCAAAATAATATATCGAAGCCGTTAGTTTAACCTAAGCATTTTCCCCACCATCCTAGTGTTCATTGATTCTAAGAACTTCGTTCAGAGAATACAACACCAGGTGTAACAATTTTCCAACGATATTGTCAGTTTTTTTGTTTTTTAATATTTAGGCCGTTTTCCTTAGCTGCTATACTAATATTGGGGTTTCTTATCTTTCTATTACAGCTATAAAATAAAACATCGTTATGGCATACGCGTTTTGGTTTATTATACCCTCATCGGTGACCTAAAACAAGTTATCTACAAGTTTTGATGTTCCCGAAGGTCGCCGGTTCGAGTCCGGCCAAGGGCATGTTGTGTGAGTGAATGTCGTGTCAGTGTTGTAGTGTCCTTGTGATCGCACTTAATAACAACAGTGTACTGGAGAAACTAATACAGTGAAAGAATCATGAGAATCACATTGAACTGGCTCAGTAGCCGAACGCATAGTTTGGAACTGTTCAACTGATATGGAACAGTTCCAAACTATAATGTAACACACAAAAACTGTAAGTAAAGTAAAAATATGCTATAAATATCATTTAGCAACAGATTTATACTATTAGTTAGATAAACATTGTGCTAAACATCATGGTATAAATATTAAACCAAAACGCGTATGCCATAACGAAGTTTTATTTTATAGCTGCAATAGAAGGATAAGAAAACCCAATATTGATATTATCAGTCTCTTCAACATGAAAACTTGTTCACTTTGCTTTTTTCGGATGCCGCTCAGGAATCTAACACCGTGAAAGCCTTGATGAATTAGCGAAACCTAGCGAGCATTGAAAGAAGAAGCGTCGTCGTCCCCTTTAGCCTTCGAAATGAGCGAGCTGCTAAGGCTGCGGATGTCAGCAGAAGCAAGGAGGTTGCTTCGAGTCAGCGCTCAAACCGCCGCCACTTTCTCGCAGTCGCTAGCTTCCCAGTCGCTCTTTGCTTCGCTGTTGTTGCTGCTTCTTTGCTCTCTACAACAGTGGTCTAAAAAGTTCTGCTATGTAAGTAAACATTTAACAAGATACTCATGAAAACCACATAAAAATTAAAATTACCATCTTAAGCGCTACCAAAAGACTATAAAAATAATTAATGCTGTGCTACCTTTGATCATAAAATTAATACACAGATTGCATTAATTACACAGCAAGGGTTTTTTACAAATGATTGGGGGAGAGATGACGTCACAATAGACAATTTAGGATGCTAGAAATAGCTGCTATCGAATTAATTGTTCAGATCTGGGTTTTTTGAGCCATTTCCTCAATTGCGATAGAATCAATTTTTATGAATAATTGTCGCACCAATGCAATTGAATTTGTTATTTATTTTCCAAACGCGTTTCACTTTATTCTCTGAATCTTCTTCAGCGGTTCTGTCTGTTGGGTGTTTATACATGTAATTAATTTGTTCTATGTTACAATTTTCACATGGACATTATGGTATAAATAGATATAATAAGCTTTCTTACATTTTTCATTGCTCACATTTGCTTGTAACTGCACAGTACTTCGGCAACAGCTGTGTCTGTAGTAGCAGTTTGCCTCTCAGGTGCTTGTTGGATCTTTATGAACAATTTCGTAGTACTTTTACTGCACTATAGTATACTGACTTCTGACGGCTGATATTTGTTTACTGGGCTCAGCGATATACATCACACAGTAAACAAATATCAACCTTCAGAGGTCAGTATATTAAAGTGCAGTGAAAGCGCTATGAAATTGTTCATAAAGATGCAACAAGCATCTGTGAGGCAAACCGCTACTAGACAGCTGATGCCGAAGTACTGTGCAATTACAAGCAAATGTGAGCAATGAAAAATGTAAGTAAGCTTATTATATCTATTTATACCATAATTTCCATGAGTAAATTGCAACATAGGACAAATTAATTACATGTATAAACACCCAACAGACATAACCGCTGAAGATGATTCAGAGAATGAAGTGAAACGCTTTTGGAAAATAAACAACAAATTCAATTGCATTGGCGTAACAATTATTCATAAAAATTAATTGCTCAGGTATTTGAACCGCAATCATCAGTTGGCTTACAGGCATGAAGTTTCAGTCATTTTACTTTGGGTTAATTAGAACGGTAACCATCAGTTGGTTTATGATCATAAAGATATGAAGATTAACATCATCCAACTTCACTACATAAATGGCCATAAAGTGTTAGGTTAACCTATCCTTTTTTCTCGTATATGTCGGATCCGTCCGAGAAAGATCAGGAATCGGGCGGATTGAATAGTACCCGGTTAGAGGCAGATGGCTCGTCAGCGAAGGTAGGCTGTGGATATCCCTCGGACAGTGGAGAGTAACTACGAGAACACAGCGGATCCTGTTTATTAGACTCAGTCTCACAATACACAATGACACAGAGCGGAGTGATGTTGCCTCGATGGTCAGGCAGGAACAGAGCTCCGTGTTTTTTTTTTTTTTTTTTGCTGTGCACCGTCCATAAGTAGCCCCTCGTAGATGTCACTGTGGCGCTGCTCGCTGCGTCTGTGGCGCCATCTAGTAGCTAACCCATACTCTAGATCCGACATATAGATTTATGTTTTGTGGACGTCGTCGAGGTCATCATAGGCGAGAAAGGACTATGGGGAAGGAACGGGAAGGAATTAGGCCATAGCCTTTTTAAGGAATCATTCCTCCCAAAAACGAGACCAGAGCGTTACCCTCACCACATAAGCTTAAAAAATGTTCATTGATTTAGTCCAGATCAATAATCATGACACTGACTATGCAAGGCTATTATCTTATTATAAATTCATATTTGGTAGGGTACGAGTATACAGAGACTAAAAGTGGCGGATATAGAAGGGGTGGTGTTAAACGTATTCCTGATCGCCAAATTACAAACCGCAGTCCTTGGCTAGATCCCAAAAACCGCTCCACAGAGAGTATTGAGTGAGAGCATACAATACTGATAATGGTGATTCGTCCGTCGGGTGAAGATGTAAAGCTTGGCGACTCTTGATATCTTCCATGATAGTACACCTGAATTTATTTTATTTTTTTAACTGCTTTACGTCTCTCAACATCGAGGTCTTTAGAGACGGGAAAGGATGAGGGGTAAGGAATGGGAAGAAATTCGGCCATGGCCTTTTTAAGGAAGCATCCCGGCATTTGCCTGGAGTGATTTGGAAAACCATGGAAAACCCAAATCTGGATGCCCGGACGGGGATTCGAACCGCCGTCCTCCCGAATGCGAGGCCAGAACGTACACCTGAAGGGGTTGGCACCAGGTTTCGCCTTCTCCATCTCCCATCTTTCATCTTCATGTGCACAATACACATAACAACAGTCATTACACTTAAACAACACCACCACATGAACACATGGAGGAAAGGAACTCCGTAATCATGCCGAATACGCCTCAATCATAATGATCAGCCAACCGTTGCTCTGTGTGAACCATATAAGCTGCTAATTACGGCCAGGGGCGTAGCTACTATGGGGCTAGGCGGTGCAGTGCACCGGGGCCCTCACGCTCAGGGGGCCCCCAAGCATATCTTAAGGGGCCCCTAAGCGCACCTGTAGGGGCCCTCAAGTGCAGTTTAGAGGGCCCACGAGCCTTCACGGCAAACTGCTGGCGACCTTTTTTTTTTTAGCTCTCCCGTCGTCTAAGGGGTCCCTGAGAGCACAGGAGCCCCTCACTAAGGGCCCTCGCTGCTCAGGGGGGGCCCCAACCACTGCTCAGGGGCCCCTAAAGAACAATTCAAGGGCCCCATCCTCAGTTCAGGGGGCCCCTACCAGCACACAAAGCAAAAAATCAAAGGTCACCCGTCTGGCCTGAGGGCCCAAAATAAATTTTTTGCACCGGGGCCCTTGTTGACCTAGCTACGCCACTGATTACGGAGTGTTATTGGAGTTGGCCCTAGAACTCCACTAGCACAGTAAGCCGTACAGCTTTTGCTTTGAATTACTAGCACTTAATTGAAACCATGATAGTAGGTTAATAATAAGGATTTCTTTAAATATCGCCAAGAAATCATAACACGGTTTCATTAATTTTGACGATTAGTTTAATACTTTTAACTTGCAACCTCCTCATTACACACACATTGTAAACTCAACAAATATAACTGGCGGAACCTCAAGTGCGCCTTCCCGCGCAAGCATGCTGCCACACGTCCGCTCCGACAAAGAAAGTATTATTGTAAGACTTACCAACTAAGTTATTATTGCTACCCCGTTCACTACACATGCTACAATCTGTGGAAGCCTACTTACATTTTATTACAATTAGTTACAATAATTGTAATGAAAACATTATTAAACAGATACAGTTAATATCACATTCATTCTTTATTGAGCAGAAAAAAAGAAAAACCATTGTTCAAAATCTAACAACTACCTGAATAAAAACCTTCCACTCACGCAACTTCTGCATCTACAACTGTCCATTTTTTTTTTTTTTTTTTAAATCAGCTAAATATTCTTTGGCTGGATGTCATGCAGTTTATTGCTGCCATAGTCACAACTGCTACCAAGAAAATACTTTCACACGAATTGAAATGAAATCTCAGTAAAATCATATTATTACTGCAGTTATCCAGCTCGACGAGAACTCTTTCGTAGCAGTGATTGCCGTTGGCTCAGGTCCCTTCAACTGGAGACTCTACTGACAAATTAACCAATCCCGTTTATCTCGGAATGTAACTCACTGCTCTGCCTTACTTATCTGTGAACCTTCAGTGGATTCCTTTCTTCAGTCATCACTACCTCTGCGGTATTACGTCTTACTTTACCTGCGTACTTAATTATCAGCATGCTTCATATGTAGAACAGAGAATTTCCCGGTGCGTGGTTCCAATAAATCTTTACGGGTCTACCGCCGAATAGTGAAAACACAATATTTCTACAGCGTGCTCTGCCATTTTCTTTAGGTGTGAATATGTCTATATTAGTCATCGCGCCGAAAGTTTCTGGTTTAGCAGCTTCTCAGATCTAGCCGTCGAAATATTCTGTTTTTACGCCACAATACGGTAGTACCCCCGAGAAGATTTTATCACATTTCAAGTGCTTCAACTGTTTTTCCTCCTGGAAGATGACTTAATTCCATTAAGCGATACACTCCAAAATTCAAAATTTGAAACATCTTTTTCCAACGTTTGATTATAATTTATCTTTTATTGAAAAAAGCACTCTCCGTTCTATTTCCAAAATCGTTCCAGGAGAATACCGGGTTGTTTCCTTTTTTAAGACAGTTGGCCGAATTCCTTCCCGTTCCTTGCCTTCACCCCTTCCCGCTCCAATCCTCTATCCGCTGTTTCACTCTATTTTTTAATTTATGGCTTTACGCCTCGTCGACGTCGAGGTCATTAGATGCGGGATGGGATTGGGGAAAAGGAACGGGAAGGAATTCGCCATGGCCTTTTGAAGGAAGCATCCCGGCATTTGCCTGGAGCGATTTGGGGAAACCATAGAAAACCCAAATCTGGATGCCTGGACGGGTATTCGAATGTCACTCAAAACTTAATCTGTGCCCAGTTATAGATTTTGTCATTACATCATTGTTTTGTAAATGTAGGACTGTTTTGATTGATTTTTAAAAAAGGAATTAGGAGAAATTCATATGCCGCTTTCAGGTTCAAGAGGATAAAACTTTTTGCACTCTTTGATCGCTGTCACTATGGAAGTTTCTTTGATCTGAAGGGGAATTATACGAAGGCCTCTTAAAAGTTTGCTTATGGCTTTACGCCTCGTCGACGTCGAAATCATTTGAGGCGGAAAAGGATGGGAGCAAGGAACGGAAAGGAATTTGGCCATGGCCTTTTGAAGGAAACATCCCAACATAGCCGAATTCCTTCCCGTTCTTGCCCTCAGTCCTTTCCGCCTCTAATGAACTCAATGTCGACAAGGCGTAAAGCCGTAGGGGAAAAAAAATCGACAGTAAAGAGTCGTTATACAAACTTCAGTTGATACAGGTTTAATTTTCACGAGCCTGAAATAAATAAAACTGTATCAACAGTTCACTCTTCAAATAAGCTCGGAATATGTTATTATTTTGTTCATAGATTGAGACTGGGTAAGTATTTTGGACGATTCTTACAAAACTTAAGCTGTTATTTCAATATTTTCAATACTATGGTCTTGAAGTAATATTATGTTGTATGAGAAGCTGGCAATTCCGTTGCTCCTCCCACAATTGTGGCAGCTGTAATTTATGTGTGTGGTGCAATACGCCACGATAATTTGCCACTTCATTAGTCTGACTGTGTGGCTCACATCAATCAGACTGGTGGGATGGCTCATTACGAGATATCACTCTCCGTCCCATTGATATCACTAACGAGACTACTTCTTCTTAATGAGCTGGACGGCAACATCGAGCCGAAGCAACAAAGGCTCGGACAGAGAATTTAGTGTATAATGGGAAGACATTACCGACAAGAATGTAACCCTAGAAACTGGGCAAATGGGTGGGGAGCGATTATAGAAACAGATAAGCTGTATTCAAGATAAACATTCTACTGGGAGAAATTTGTTCAACTACCACCTCAAGGGAGCGATGGTGTCAGTGTTAAGCGTAATTGAAATATAACTGTGTAGCTATAGAAGCTTTTATTTCTATCCAACGGTCGCTCAAATGAGGCGGCATTCCGAGCTTGTAATGATTTTCTGATACACGGATTCTTGAAAAACGACGTGTGACTGACAAATACTGTATCTGGCATTACGTGCAGACGGTAAAGTACAATCAAGAACGTCGTCTGTTTTAACTAAATTTCTGTTCGCCGTGTGATGTATTTAATGTGACATTGTCAACTACCATGACATGAATGAAGAAGGTGATAATTTAAATTAAAAACGGTAGATCTTGTTGTATGGAATAATCAGTCGAAAGCCATATCAAATCTGTCTCTCTCTCTCTCTTTTTATTTATTTATTTTATGGGAATAGACCTATACAGATCATGCAAAACGTAGTAATTTTCTGTCTGAGTTTCTTTTGCCATTCCGTATTCTCGCATCCGTTTACTGAAGGCAAGTTTTCTCTCTTCTGTCATGTTGTGCCGGTCTTCTTGGCTTTGGTTTCTGGCATGACTACCCAGTCGTGTATTTTTTTCTGAAGATTTTGCGATCTAGGATTTTGAACTCTTGATTTTAGCTTTTTCAAGGTCTTGTCTTGCTTGATCGAACCAACTGTTAGGCATTTTTAATGGTTGCATGAGTTTGAATATCTGCTTAGTTAATCTGTGATCTGGTATCCTGTAGATGTGACCGTAGATTTTACTCTGCGTTTTCTGATGTCGTTGGCTATTTTGAGTGGGACTCTACTGTTTTGTTTGACTTTAGTCTGTAGCCTTCTTCTGTTTTGGTTGGTCCAATAATTTTCCTGATTATTCTTCGTTCTTCTTTTTGGATGTTCTCGATATCCCTCTTAGAGTTTAGTGTGAGTGTTTCTGTGGCGTATAGAGCGTTGGGTTTAATAACTGTATTGTAGTGTCTAATTTTTGATTGAATTCCTATGTTCTTTTTTAAAGTTTAGTTGCAGGTCTGTCGAAAGCCTTTTTCTTTTGTTGTCTGTTTTGTTGTGCCTTCTTTTCGAGTCCTGTTGGACTGATAATTTCGCCTAAGTATTTAAACTCGGTGACTCTGTGATTTTTCCATATTTTTGTCCAATGTTTTATGTTCTGTTTGTGTGCCAAGAAAAACCGTTTTCTCAAAGGAGATTTTTAGTTCCATTTTTTCCTACTAATTCTTTGAGGGATTCTATTTGTTTGATGACTTGTTGTTCACTTTCTGACAGAATAGTCAGATCACCTACGAAAGCCAAGCATGAGATGTTTAGTCTGTTTCTGCCTAGTTTTACTGGGGTGTTCGTTTTCTCCCATACTCTAATGACTTTGTCCAGGGCTATATTAAATAAGATTGGCGGGACCCATCACCCGTGTAACGCCAGTTTTTGTCTCGAATTCTCTGGAGAGTTCTCCCATGAATTTTACTTTGTTTGTGGTTCTCTCCCTTTTTTAAATTTTTCATTTATTTTTTCTAAGCAAGTAAAAAGTTTGCAGTACTTTTGAAAATGCTGCTCTGCATGAATTTTTTTTCATTTCCGAAGATGAAAGAGAGCCATAAAGGACACTGTAAACAGACAACATAACGCGTAAGTTAACTTTCCTAATAGGAAATCAGCGTGCCTTTCCACAAAATGGGAACCGGAGCTTCAAGAAGATAAGCCTGATCAAGATGTCCAGTTTGAGTATGAAATAATTCTGAGTAGGTGAGGTTTTTCTTGGACAAGTGATACATAGACATTATTATTTAAGTGAATGGATCTTTGATCTTTATCAGCAAATAGTGAAAGAAGTAATGAGGATGCGTCTGCACCGAAAAATTCTGTAGAAGTATAAAACGACTTGGCAGGAAAACGATAACCGTGACAATCAGAGAAAACGGTTTCAGAAAATTTGACATAGAACTGGTGATTCTGATACAGACAGACACGGATCAAGTTGCCTTAAAAGAATACTGCTAACTTCTTCATCTCAACATACCCCTTACACCCTACGTCCTCAATTATCTGCTTCATATATTCTAATCTCTGCATTCCTCTACAGTTCTTGCCTTCGACTTTTCCCTCCACTAACAGATTAACAAATCCTGCATGTCTCAAATTATGACTTACCATCCTGTCTCATCTTTATGTAATCCTCTTCCATAAACGAATATAATTTAAATATTAATGTAACATTTTTCATCATTAAACAGTAATCAAAGGCTTTGCCTCATTTTAATGATTTGTTAAAATAAAGAGAAATAATAGTTTTTGTTCTGCGTGAAATGTATCAAATTATATATTTCATGCAAACATTTTCATGTAGTTAAAGCCTATTTGTATTCCTGCATTCATTTAAAAAAAAAATCAAATATCTTTACCTATCTGTCCACGCTTCCCAACTTATGGCTCAAATTTTTATGAAGGTGAATTCTATACCTGCTATAATACGATTGGGGAAAACAATACTGGCAACTGGAGACAGCTTTTGGGTTCGGAAAAAATGGGCAGCTGGGCGAGAACCCTGTTGTGGAACATGATAGCCAAGAAAGTTGCCTGTTTGGCTACATCCCATTTTGCTGTCTGAGCTCCTTCTTACTTGATATATAATTTTCTACGAAAAATTGTGGATGTGATATCTAAAAAACTGATGCCTGTCACGTAAAATTCCTTCAACCTGTCATCCTACAACATAATATAAGAATTATCGAAATCGATGTTTACCAACTCTAGCAGACACCTTAAGAATTTTCGTAGCATGAAAGACTACAAGCAGAAAAACAAAGATAAACCGATAACCTTTGAAATCTCCTCAAATTAAGAATGTTTTATAAGTTTACTGATTAAATGAAAGAAAATAGGAATGACAAAAACGATAAAAATTTTAACGAGCACAAGCTTCTCCTCCTTGTACTAACAAAGAGGACCGCATCAAACAAAGCTTCGTCAGGTTTCACAAACACAGTAACCAGACTCGCTGCTTTAGGAATTTAGACATCAAACACTTCCAGCTTAGTTTCCACTCATTCCAGCCATGAAAATTTCGCAAAACAAATTTAATAAAATTAAACAACTGTAATCACCTTCGCCAGCAGATGGAGTTAACCAGGTTGTCTATATTGAACTAGGAAGAACCGACATCATACAGCATCCCACAGTAGTGTCAATACACCGGTGCGTTGTCAGTTTTTAATTAACGCTAATTGATTTTAATTGATTTTAATTGAATTGCGTGGGGGCCTTAATTGATTTTAATTAATGTTAATTGATTTTAATTAATGCTAATTGATTAATTAATTAATGCTAATTGATTTTAATTAATGCTAATTGATTTTAATTAATGCTAATTGATTTTAATTAATGCTAATTAATTTTAATTGATTTTAATTGAGGCTAATTGATTTTAATTAATTTTAATTGATTTTAATTGAGGCTAATTGATTTTAATTGATTTGCGGGGGAGCCTTAATTGATTTTAATTAATGCTAATTGACTCACGCCTTGGAGCGGAGGGGAGCCGAGGAACAAGGGTCGCTCCCCACGCAGCTTGCAGGATGCGGGTCCGTATTGAATGCGCCACCACCAGCAATATCGCTCCCACGCTTCAGATTGAATGAGCACAGCTGCACCACCCCATTTCCTCCCCGCAGCTGCAGGATGCGGGTTCGTAATGAAGCGCACGTGCGCATACATTCATCATCGTGGCGCGAGTCTTCCCACACCAATTCTCCAAGGCTCCAGACTCGTGTATAAATAGGGCAGAGACCTCCCTTCTGCCATCCAGTCTTCTCTGAGTCGTCGAGCTGAACACTTCGATCATCGCAATGTCTTCTGAGGATCTTAGCTTATTCGCCGATATTGGTAAGTAAATTATTGTTATTTAACTTGTTTTTCTGGCTGTTTTAAATTCTTTCACATATACTGATGAGCTTTTTTTTTTCTGCTTCAGACATTGATGAAATTCTCGCTGAGGATGATTTCGGTAATGATAATTTTTTAACGTAACTAGATTTATGAAAATGTATAGTGCTGAAGCAGTAGTCTATATTATTAATTTATTTGTTCGCAGGTGATTTGGATATTTCATGCAGCGACCTTTTTTATTTCAGTACGTATTTATCTATAGATTATTTTTTCCCATGTCTTTATAACTATTGCTAATACATTTTTTTTTCTTTTTCAGATGAACCATCACGCCCAGAGAAGCGTAAGGGTAATTCTCAAGAATTAAGTAGCCCAAAAAGAGCTTGTGATTGCTCACAATGGAGCATGCTCCCAAATATTGACGTGGATGTGCCGCAGAGCATGTCACCACCACATAGCATGCCGCCAACTCCGCCACCACAATGGGTTCTTCCACAACCACCAGCACACTGGAATATCGGTAAGTCCAGTACATCAGTAATTTACCTATATTATTTTATGCTTACAAAAATTATGTTTTTCATGATACTAAAACATTTTTCTTCTTTTTTATGTTTCAGAGGGGGCGGTCGGACACCCAGCCAACGAGGCAGTTCCGCCACCAATATGGCGACCATGGGAGACGTCAGGACTTAGCCGACCGCCCGCCACAGCAGCAGCAGCACCTCGCCTGCCCAGCCGCCCATCGCCGGGCCCAAGTCGACCATCGCCGGGACCCAGCCGGCACTTCAACAACCCACCGCCGGGACCCAGCCGACAGTATGCCGGTCCATCGCCCGGGTCAAGCCGCCACTTCAACAACCCACCGCCGGGACCCAGCCGGCACTTCAACAACCCACCGCCGGGACCCAGCCGACAGTATGCTGGTCCATCGCCGGGGCCCAGCCGCCAGTCCGCCGACCCATCGCCCGGCTCCAGCCGTCAGTACGCCGGTCCATCGCCCGGGCCAAGTCGGCAGTATGCCGGTGCAGGGGCAGCCTTATGCAGTCATGATCATGCAGCAACGATGGGTGAGTCAGCAGTATCGCGCTTAGTCCTTGAAGACAGGCTTAGTGCATTTAAAAATAGAATTTATTCCGGGACAATTTCAAATTCTCAAAATTTTATTGATCCAATGAATTTCATTGATGCTTGCTTTAAACTTGTTGCCGGTAAAGTTCGCGAAATTGTGGATAATCGGTCCTCCCCATCTGTAAAGGTGCAGGTTGGACTGATTAACACATATAAAATACAGAAGGAAATGATTTTGGAAACCGCCCGTATGTGCTTTTTAACTAAAATGCGTGAGGTCACAACAAGCACTTGCCTGTCGGATTGGTATGAAAAATATGTGAAGTCGGAGCTCAGAGTAAAATTGTGTGAATTTCAAGAAAGGACAAGTGGCAAAACTCTCGATAGAATAGAATCCCTCGACATTAGCATTTCTAATTTTCAACCTTTCTATCGTGGGTCTTCCTATGTTGCTCTGCCACTTGATATCTGTAGAAAGAAGGCCGTCATCAATGTTGAAAACAAGAATGACGAGTTGTGCTTTCTATGGACAATTCTTGCATATCACGTAAAGGCGCTAAGCAAAAAACCTACAAGGGTTAGCATAATATAAGAAAGTACGTTCACTCTACCCCCTCGATTTTTCAGGTATTGAGTTTCCGGTAAAACTCTCTGACATTTCTAAATTTGAGAGGCAAAATCCAGACTATTCTGTAAATGTTTTCGGTCTGGATGAAGTTAAAGGTAAACATGTAGTTTCCGGGGCCCTCCATCACACTGCAGACAAACGCGTTCACCACATTAACATGTTGATGATTACCGACGGCAGTGGGAAAAAATTCCATTACTGTTGGATTCACAACTTGTCGGCGTTAGTCAGATCTTCATTTAAGCTAATAGCAACCGTGCTATATTTATTTGTGACAGATGTCTGCAACATTTTGGACGCAAAGATCTCCTGGACCGCCACGAGATTGACTGTGCAAGGGTTGATCCTGTAAGAGTGGATTTACCCGGCGACGACGATAAAACCTTAAAGTTTAAGGATTTTGTGCACCAACAGCGTGTACCCGTCGTCGTTTACGCGGACTTTGAAAGTTTATTGCTACCTTATGATTCTTGCAGTCCCCCACCCAACGCCTCTCACACTACTTTAGTCCAGAAACATCTCCCTTTCGCTGCCGCATACCAGGTCGTTTGTCCACTCGTACCTAGTCTGTCGCGTTTCAACTCCTTCAGGGGAAAAAATCCTGAAAAATGGCTTGTTGATGAACTCGTCAAACTTGCCAAGAAAGTTGATAAAATTTACAAGAGGTGCATTCCTCTTGTAATGACAGACGAGCAAGAAGCAAAGTTTGCTGATGCTACGGTATGCCACATCTGCGAGAAAGACATTGAACCGGGGACTGTCAAGGTCCGCGATCATTGTCATATCACAGGTGAATTTAGGGGGGCTGCACATAATGATTGCAATTTGCAGTATAAGACTAAAAAGTACATACCCATTTTCTTTCACAATCTTTCTGGGTATGATGCTCATTTCATTGTAATGGCATTATCAAAACTCGATTCCGAAGGAATGGACGTGCTTCCCATCAACACAGAACGTTATATTTCTTTTTCGAAAAAGATTGAATTCACTTCAATCACGTTAAGGTTTCTGGACTCATACCGGTTCATGCAGCTCCCATTAGACAAACTGGTTGGAACCCTTGAGGACGACGACATGGACATTACTAGTGCTCATTTCACCGACCCCGAGAAGTTCCAATTAGTTAAACGGAAAGGTGTCTTCCCTTACGAATACATGGATTCGTGGGATAAGCTCACCGAGGCCACGCTTCCTCCAAAATCAAAATTCTACAGTTCGTTGTCGGAGTCACACATTTCTGATGAAGATTACGAACACGCGACAAAGGTGTGGCGGACCTTCCAGATCAAGACTTTGGGCGAATATGCAAGTCTGTACATGGACACAGATGTGCGGTTACTTGCAGATCTGTTTGAGAAATTTAGGAGTGTATGTTTGGGGAAGTACACCCTGGACCCCGCCCACTATTTCACATCCCCAGGCCTTTCGTGGCAGGCTATGTTAAGGAGCACGCGTGTCGAACTGGACCTTCTGACGGATATCGACATGCTGCTCTTTTTCGAACGAGGTATTCGCGGAGGTATTTGCCAGTGCGTCCACAGGTATGCGAAGGCAAATAACCGGTACATGCCGGAGTACAACCGCGAGGCGTCTGAAGATTTTATAATGTACTTCGACGTAAACAATCTTTACGGCTGGGCCATGTCGGAGTATCTACCCTCTGGTGGGTTTCAATGGCTTTCGGCTAAAGAGATTGCTAGCATAGATTTCATGAGCGTTGCAGCTGACTCACCTAGGGGGTTCGTATTGGAGGTAGACCTTACGATTCCTCAGGATAAACACGACGTTTTAGCAGACCTGCCGCCATGTCCAGACCACAAAGCCCCAGAAGGTTCTACCCTCCCCAAGCTGATGACCACACTGGAGAACAAGGTACGGTATGTTCTCCATTACCGAGTCCTCCAGCAATGTGTAGGCTTGGGGCTGCAGGTGACCGAAATACACCGGGTAATATCTTTCAATCAGTCACCGTGGTTGAAAGAATACATATCTCTCAATACGTGTTCTCGCCGTGACGCCAAAACAGATTTCGAGAGAGATTTTTACAAACTGATGAACAATTCAATTTTCGGCAAGACTATGGAGAACATTCGAAAACACCGCGACGTGAAATTGTGTACAGCATGGGTGGGCCGCCGCGGTGCCCGCAAACACATAGCTTCACCACACTTTAAGCAAGTAACAGTTTTCAACAAGGAACTTTGTGGCCGTGGAGATGGCGAAAGCTAGGATAGTTTTTAATAAACCTGTGTATGTCGGAATGTGCATTCTTGACCTGTCTAAACTGAGGATGTACAGATTTCATTATGAATTTGCCATTCCTCAGTTTAGAAGCCCTAAATTGCTATATATGGATACAGACAGCTTCATCTACTTGGTGCGGAACTGCGATCCATATGAAGTGATGCGACGCAACAGGGAGGAGTTCGACACGTCTGGTTATAGCACCGGCAACCGTTATGGGATAGAGTCCCACAATGAAAAGGTTGTCGGTGTTATGAAGGACGAAGCGAATGGTACCCTGATTGCGGAGTTTGCGGGGTTAAGGGCAAAAATGTATGCATTCCGGCTCGAGACAGACCAGACCTCTAGACGGGCTAAAGGTTTGGCTGGCTCAGTCACTAGAAAGCTGCAGATGGAGGATTACATAAATTGCCTCCATGGTGAAACACCCAGGTACCATCTGCAGCAAAGGATCACATCAACCCTTCATGTTGTAAATACTGTTCAAATATCCAAACTGGGTCTGTCTAGAACGGACGATAAGCGGTATATTTTCCCCGACGGGATAGAGACCCTCCCGTGGGGGCACAAGTCTGTAAATAATGTGTGAATGTTTTGTAAATATACCGTTTATCCGTGTTTCTAGTTTGTAAATATGTATCAATTTTGTAAATATGTAGATAAGTTAGGACTCTGTAAAAAATCTCAGTTTATCAAGTTAGGACGCTGCATAAAATATAAATTGGCTGCTGGGGGAGTGCTGCTGAATTGCTTTGTATGACATTTTGTTTGCTGAGCTGTATGCTCATTTGCATTATATTAACGTAATTGAAGAAGAAAAAAAAAAACATTGTAAAATAGACTAAGTGTACACAAGAAATTATTGCTGTACATAGATTGTAAGTTTGCTGAGCTGTATGCTCATTTGCATTATATTAACGTAATTGAAGAAAAAAAAAACATTGTAAAATAGCTAAGTGTACACAGAAGTAATGCTGTACATAGATTGTAAGTTTGCTGAGCTGTATGCTCATTTGCATTATATTAACGTAATTGAAGGAAAAAAAAACACAATTGTTAGAAAAAAAATAAGTTTATTTATTAAGGAAAAAAAATGTATTTTACATTTTAAATAAATCTTTTTTATGAATCCACGTGTTATGTGATTTATCAAAACCCAACCACTTCACCAAGATCATATTTTTCCTTCTCTTTATCACTCGTTCAACCAAAAAAATAAAAAAAATAAAAAAATAAAAAAATGTACTTGTAAGTTTTGTTAGTTGTAATTCTTGCTGGTAAAATGCTCCTGCAATATCTTTACCCTGATAGTCTTTAAGCAAATAAGTTACAGGATTTGTTAATTTCACTTTACTGATGGTAAACACTTCCGTTGACCATTCTATGATCCTCGGTGGTCTCTCGTTCAGGAGGATACCGGTGTGAATCCCCAATTCTGTTGTGTCATAATTATGAAAACCGACCAGTCAGAGAAAAAGAACAAAGTATCGAGCATTACAGGGAGCAAGAGAGAAGCATAATTTCATGAAAAAATATACAGTTTCAGTAAGAAGCATGAAAATCTCATAAATTCCCTTAAATTTCATGAAAATCGGTAAAAAAAGATTAAAATATGTAAAATATTACCAAAATTACGTAATTTCCTTCCAAAACAAGATGTCGTTGGTTGACATGACAATTACACCTGCGTGCACCACAGAGTGCAGTGCCCAACTATATGATGTGTTTTCATTTCTACAACTGGCTACAGAAAAGTGTCATATATGTACAAAAAATATATGTTTCGGATGTAGCGACATTTCCCAGACAAACCTGCACGGCCCCTCCAACACACACATCACATTACCGTCAGGGAGTGCAAAGGATGAAAACTACAGATGTTATCGATCAAAGGGGCAAAGGTTAGGAAAACTATGTGATAAGTATTCACAACGCATACAATCTTCCAATCATGATAGGGTGAGCAAAGGATGAAAGCAAACTATGTGTGCATCACAGAACTCAATGCGATCAAAGGTGCTGACATAACGTATCAGACACATTAACGCACACACAAGTCTTAACAAAAACCACTATCATGAAGGTGGAATAAGTTAGCGTAAGTTCAGGTTAATTCTTATTTTCCATAAATTCAGAGTGTATGTGAAGCGATAATGAGGGTGGGATGCACTAGAGGTGGATGCGCGTCAAATATAGGAAAATATTGGTTAAAAAATTATGGCACTTTCTGAGACAGAACTTATGTTGAGGTCTGGTTAATACAGAATGTTAAAGTGTTTGTTATAGTTGGTTAGAGTAAATTCAGGTTAGGTTATTTCAACTCACCTTCTCATGGTGCCACTGATACATGGAAATCCAAATACTGTTTGCTGAGGCGGCTTGGGCCCCACCGCGGCCTAAGAAGACCGGTATTTTGCGCGACCTAAGAAGACCGGTATTTTGCGCGACGCGTTTGTATTTTTCTACGCAGCAGCTGCTTACTGTGCTTCTTGCTCGTCTGTCATTACAAGAGGAATGCACCTCTTGTAAATTTTATCAACTTTCTTGGCAAGTTTGACGAGTTCATCAACAAGCCATTTTTCAGGATTTTTCCCCCTGAAGGAGTTGAAACGCGACAGACTAGGAACGCGTGGACAAACGACCTGGTATGCGGCAGTAGTGTGAGAGGCGTTGGGTGGGGGACTGCAAGAATCATAAGGTAGCAATAAACTTTCAAAGTCCGCGTAAACGTCGACGGGTACACGCTGTTGGTGCACAAAATTCTTAAACTTTAAGGTTTTATCGTCGTCGCCGGGTAAATCCACTCTTACAGGATCAACCCTTGTGCAGTCAATCTCGTGGCGGTCCAGGAGATCTTTGCGTCAAAAATGTTGCAGACATCTATCACAAATAAAAATAGCATGCTCATAATTAGTTAAAGAAGAACTGACTAACGCCGACAAGTTGTGAATCCAACAGTAATGGAATTTTTTCCCACTGCCGTCGGTAATCATCAACATGTTAATGTGGTAAACGCGTTTGTCTGCAGTGTGATGTAGGGCCCCGGAAACTACATGTTTACCTTTAACTTCATCCAGACCGAAAACATTTACTGAATAGTCTGGATTTTGCCTCTCAAATTTAGAAATGTCAGAGAGTTTTACCGGAAACTCAATACCTGAAAAATCGAGGGGGTAGAGTGAACGTACTTTCTTATATATGCTAACCCTTGTAGGTTTTTTGCTTAGCGCCTTTATGTGATATGCAAGAATTGTCCATAGAAAGCACAACTCGTCATTCTTGTTTTCAACATTGATGACAGCATTCTTTCTACAGATATCAAGTGGCAGAGCAACATAGGAAGACCCACGATAGAAAGGTTGAAAATTAGAAATGCTAATGTCGAGGGATTCTATTCTATCGAGAGTTTTGCCACTTGTCCTTTCTTGAAATTCACACAATTTTACTCTGAGCTCCGACTTCACATATTTTTCATACCAATCCGACAGGCAAGTGCTTGTTGTGACCTCACGCATTTTAGTTAAAAAGCACATACGAGCGGTTTCTAAAATCATTTCCTTCTGTATTTTATGTGTTAATCAGTCCAACTTGCACCTTTACAGATGGGGAGGACCGATTATCCACAATTTCGCGAACTTTACCGGCAACAAGTTTAAAGCAAGCATCAATGAAATTCATTGGATCAATAAAATTTTGAGAATTTGAAATTGTCCCGGAATAAATTCTATTTTTAAATGCACTAAGCCTGTCTTCAAGAACTAAGCGCGATACTGCTGACTCACCCATCGTTGCTGCATGATCATGACTGCATAAGGCTGCCCCTGCACCGGCATACTGCCGACTTGGGCCGGGCGATGGACCGGCGTACTGACGGCTGGAGCCGGGCGATTGGTCGGCAGACTGGCGGCTGGGCCCCGGCGATGGACCGGCATACTGTCTGCTGGGTCCCGGCTGTGGGTTGTTGAAGTGCCGGCTGGGTCCCGGCGATGGACCGGCATACTGTCGGCTGGGTCCCGGCTGTGGTCGACTTGGGCCCGGCGATGGACCGGCATACTGTCGGCTGGGTCCCGGCTGTGGTCGACTTGGGCCCGGCGATGGACCGGCATACTGTCGGCTGGGTCCCGGCTGTGGGTTGTTGAAGTGCCGGCTGGGTCCCGGCGATGGTCGACTTGGGCCCGGCGGTGGGCGGCTGGACAGGCGAGGTGCTGACGTCTCCCATGGTCGCCATATTGGTGGCGGAACTGCCTCGTTGTCCTGGTGTCCGACCGCCCCCTCTGAAACATAAAAAGAAGAAAAATGTTTTAGTATCATGAAAAACATAATTTTGTAAGTATAAAATAATATAGGTAAATTACTGATGTACTGGACTTACCGATATTCCAGTGTGCTGGTGGTTGTGGAAGAACCCATTGTGGTGGCGGAGTTGGCGGCATGCTATGTGGTGGTGACATGCTCTGCGGCACATCCACGTCAATATTTGGGAGCATGCTCCATTGTGAGCAATCACAAGCTCTTTTTGGGCTACTTATTTCTTGAGAATTTCCCTTACGCTTCTCTGGGCGTGATGGTTCATCTGAAAAAGAAAAAATGTATTAGCAATAGTTATAAAGACATGGAAAAAAAAATCTATAGATAAATACGTACTGAAATAAAAAAGGTCGCTGAATGAAATATCCAAATCACCTGCGAACAAATAAATTAATAATATAGACTACTGCTTCAGCACTATACATTTTCATAAATATAGTTACATTAAAAAAAATATTATCATTACCGAAATCATCCTCAGCGAGAATTTCATCAATGTCTGAAGCAGAAAAAAAAAGCTCATCAGTATATGTGAAAGAATTTAAAACAGACAGAAAAAACAAGTTAAATAACAATAATTTACTTACCAATATCGCTGAATAAGCTAAGATCCTCAGAAGACATTGCGATGATTGAAGTTTTCAGCTCGACGACTCAGAGAAGACTGGATGGCAGAAGGGGGGTCTCAGCCCTATTTATACACGCGTCTGGAGCCATGGAGAATTGGTGTGGGAAGACTGCGCCCACGATGATGAATGTAGTGGCGCAGCTGTGCGCATTCAATTACGAACCCGCATCCTGCAGCTGCGTGGGGAGCGATAATTCGAGTGTGGTGCAGCTGTGCTCATTCAATTACGAACCCGCATCCTGCAGCTGCGTGGGGAGCGATAATTGATGGCTTCCGGGTGTGGCGCATTCAATTACGGACCCGCATCATGCAGCTGCGTGGGGAGCGATAATTCGGGTGTGGCGCAGCTGTGCGCATTCAATTACGAACCCGCATCCTGCAGCTGCGTGGGGTGCGATAATTGATGGCTTCCGGGTGTTTTTTTTACAATTACGGACCCGCATCCTGCAGCTGCGTGGGGAGCGACCCTAGTTCCTCGGCTCCCCTCCGCTCCAAGGCGTGAGTCAATTAGCATTAATTAAAATCAATTAAGGCTCCCCTCTCCGCAAATCAATTAAAATCAATTAGCCTCAATTAAAATCAATTAAAACTAATTAAAATCAATTAGCCTCAATTAAAATCAATTAAAATCAATTAAAATTAATTGAAATCAATTAAAATTAATTAAAATCAATTAAAATTAATTAAAATCAATTAAAATTAATTAAAATCAATTAAAATCAATTAAAATCAATTAAAATCAATTAACATGAATTAAAGTCAATTAAAATCAATTAAAATCAATTAACATTAATTAAAATCAATTAAGGACCCCACGCAATTCAATTAACATTAATTAAAATCAATTAGCGTTAATTAAAAACTGGCAACGCACCGGTGTATTGACACTACTTCCCACAGAAAAATTTATGTTTATAACCGGAATGACTGCTTGCAGCTTGTTAAAATTTTATTCTCATACTTACTCTCCGATACTTTAGCCACGATGCTACGTCAGATTTGTAACATCTCACGGTAATAGCCGAATACTACACCAGCGCTTGCCTAAATAAACTAGCTAAATTTTCTTTTCTAGTCGAGATGAATAGTATCCTCACTGGTAGTTATCGTTCACATTCCGGTCTTTTTATTTAAATCTGCTACGTTGTTTCCAGTACAGTTTAGAAAACCTTAGTAAACAAGAATTTATTCCTTGTTACATGACTTTTTTTTTTTTTACTTCTGTCTGTATTACCTTGCATGCTTAGTGTCAATAAGTCATTTTGCTATTATAATTTCTTAATTAATCCACTGAAATAATTTTCCTCCCCCATTTACTTCCAGTTTTAAAGAATAGAGCTGTATATTCCATTCTTCACTATATCTTGTACTGAATTCATACGAAAATTTGTAAAATTCTCCTAATTTTTCATGCCACATGAGCATACTTGAAACTTAACAAGAGGAAATTCTGTTTGCTACGACGAGGATGTCTTTAGTTAACTGAGGGAAGTTGTGGATAGTTTAACCCACCATCCTACGCATACATACCTCTCCCGTAATAAATTACACACACATCTGTATATTGATTGTTAAGAATTTCGATTTTTATCTTGCCGGACTCAACGTTGATTTCAGATTCTACAACTGTAGGCCTGCAAGTCTCGTCCTACTGAAGTTTCTTTTAACTTTCCATTGCCTTCCTCGGTGACCAGTTAACCAGAATATCATCAGGTCATGAAATTGCAACATTTTTGTACTTCCACGTGTCCTCATTGATTTCTATTTTTTTTTTTTTTATTCTTATTTCATATGTCACCTAAGCAGCCTGTTAAGCAACTGACTATTATCATATTAAGGATTTTGAATTCTGTTTAATTCATTTTGGTAGAATCATCATAATTCACAATAAATGTCCTTGCTCATTCATTATACCAATTATTGAATTCTGTATTTCATAACGTTTGAAAACTACTCATCTGTAAAATCTATCTAGTCATCATCAAGCATTATTCTAGTAGATCCATTCCGGCTAAATAATTTCCATGTATATCATGACACCGCCGTCTCTCTCTTTTCTTTAAGTAACTTACGAGTATCTGATTATTTTTTTCTGCTTTTTTTGTAGTTGTTGTTTTTTATTGTTATCAGTTTTTACGCTATCAAGTTACCAGTTCATAGAAGATTGGCTGTGGTTTTACTGTAAAAAAACTATTTCCAGGATGGCTGCCAACTTAGTGGTTATTGATCCTCCAGGTATTTCTGTCAAATGTTTTCTTCCCTTTGCCAACAGTTCTGGCTTTTCGCTTGCAAAGACTTTCCTATAGAACGTACTGTACATCACGACTTGTAATCCTAAAACCCAATTCTTTTCCCTAATAACTAATGTTTTGACTTCTTTTAGACTTTGTGCAATGCATGTGTGCAATGAAGTCTTCACGGGTGTACCATCGGATTGCGTTGTAAAAACACGATCGTCTTCCTTATGTATGAATTCGTCTGTTCAAAGCTGCAGTTGAAACACAAGATAGCGGGTGTTTACCACGTTCCAAATTCAACTGCGCGTGATCACGTGTTGGAATCCCGAATGGAGTCGCCAGCAGAAAAAAAAATATGTCTTGTTAAATTATTCCCACCCTATAACCAGCTTTTAAGTTGACAGGTATTGTCAGGTCAGGTCACTGGTTCTAATACTTCTAATCTCTAAAAGTGATAAACTGATTTTATACTGTTATACTCGAAAGGTGAATACATTATATACCATACAGAAAAGAAAATGAATATCGGGTGCCGGAATCTGTGACAAGTATCGAAATTGCGAAGTAAAGCGACCTTGGTTTTAATAGAAAAAAAAAACTCTGACATTCATCCGGAAAACCAGAAATCTTAATGACCCCTCACCTTTTTGGTTTTGGTATCTGATAAAAGAAGGCTTGTGTCATTTAAATTTATCTCACAACAAGTCGATGATATTTGAAAAAGAGACATGCCCATTGAATTCTGAACGAGGGGGACATACGAAATAAAATTTCCATGGGATTAATGATGATGATAAATGCAGTATAAGAATTTTATTCATGAAACAGATATTTCTCATAGGGTTGCTTGGCGAACGATAACAACTGCGAGGACTAATATATGTTTAACAACAAAATTGAGAAAACTTTGTTTTGTTGAAAAGGGAGTCAGGCATTGGAACAATTTACCAACGGAAGTGATGAATAATTTATCAAAAACACTGAAAGAATTTAAAATCAAAATTCGCAAAAGCAGGTACAAAAAAGGGGAAAAATAGGCGTATACGGAAACTGGCACAGGAACCTGCACTCTATCACAGTTAAATTAAATGAATTATTCTTAATTTAGTATCGTGGAAGAAGTCATTTTTTCTGGCTTCATAAAATAAACAGTTTTATTAGTTAACAATTTTTTGCCCTACAATTCAAAAGAGTTTCTAATTTACTCTTTTTTCCACTTCTAAGCAAACGTTGATTTTTATTTTATTTATTTTTTTATTTATCGTATCTGTGGTGCTTAGGTAGCGAGTCGCCAAGAGTATGGTATAGAAGAATTTTTTTCCACACTCATCTATAGTACTATACATTTTTGTCCCTGGGCTCTTAAAGGATAATCCCGACATTCTTCACCTGTTGATCGACGTCCGTGTGCTGTGTGTGTGTGTGTGTACGTATGGTGTTTTGAAAAGTGTCCGTGTATCTGAATGTATGTGGATCGGTGCATGTGCCTGAATGAGTTAAATGGTGTGTGTGGCTGGTGGTGAGGTATTCTAATATCGTTGGTGAGAACCATAGATTCTTCCTTCCAACGTTTACGGACGAAAGTCATTTGCAAGATTCTTCCATCTGGGATTTTTTTTTTAATAAAGGGTGATACCGGTGCCTGGCATCGAAGCTGTACTCGTACAATTTCACACTTATATTTCAAGTACAAAACACCATAAACTTTCTACAATATGCGAATGTATATATATAGCGGCGTCTTCCATATAAATAGCAAGAATTTTGCATGACTATGTTGGTCAAGGGATACTCTGAACAGAAAAAGGTCTCACCGTTTGGTATTGAGAAAAATATAGAACTGTCGACTTCAGATTTACAGAGAATACTGAAACAACGGATATACCAAAAAATGGCAAGAAGAATACGGTATGCCAAAAACTATAAAAGGAAAACATTATGGTCAAATCTAACGAATATTACATAACAAGCGCAGTTTCATCTCCATCAAAGCATCGAGACGAATCTTGATATCTCTTATACGTTTAAGATTCAATCATGGATTTTTTTATAGCCAGTTACACTGACTCCATATAAGAAATAACTTAGATGGAATATCAACAGGTGATCATATTTTCTTTAGGTGCAAGATATACTCTACGGAAAGGAAGGAATCCTTACAACGGTTGATATATCTAGGGATGCCAAAATATTATATTATACGATATTTTACTTTGGTGTACAATATACTGCTAAAAATTACATAATACATAGAAATGATATATTTTGGCAAACTAACATTAAAACAGTTTCTAAAAATATTTTATTAAATAGCAACATTTTCTACATATTCATTGTAAAAAATGGAAATTTTAAAAATAGACGAAACGGAATGCACTGTCATTTGCACACAAACAAACGTCAAATCATACTTAAGCCCAAATTTAATTTTGGTAGTAGAATCATAATATTTTTTATATTTATTATTGTAGGTTTCTCATTTTATTAATTTTTATAAAAATTAGTGTGAGGAATACTAGTGAAAATGGGTTAAGGATAACTAGTAAAATTAATGAAAATTCTATGTAAAAACCAACAAGAATATTGAAGTTGAAAAACGATTGCAAAAATAGATATCTAAATGGAATAATTGAAACCTTTAATATTTTTTTTTTTTGTATGAGATACGTGTCAAAAATGCAGAAAGCTGAAATAATATATTTTTTGAAGGATAAATTAAGCTTAAGCGTTAACGTTAGATGTATTTTTTTAAAAAATTCTATAACATACGATATTTTTAATAAATGTAATATTTTTTTACGCCTATGTTCGTAAATTACTATTTTCTCTTAAAATATTTGACTACCATAGACTACCATAGCGCTGCTGACAAACATGACAATATAAAAAACCAATTTTAAAATCAGTTATGAAATATAAGTACATACAACTGTAAGCCTTCACCGAGCGTGTTGCGTTAGTGGCAACGCTCTGTCCTTGCATTTGGGAGGACGTGCGTTCGAATTTGGCTTTTCTACGGTTTCCCCAAATCACTCTAGGCGAATGCCAGGATGCTTCCTTCAAATGGCCATAGCCGAATTCCTCCCATTCCTTGTGTCCTGTTCTTTTCCGCCCACCGAGCGTGGTGGGTGAGCGTTTAATGCTCTGGCCTCGCATTCGCGAGGACGCCGGTTGGAATCCCCGTTCGAGCATCCGGATTTGGGTTTTCCATGGTTTCCCCCAATCACTACAGGCGAATTCCGGGATGCTTACTTCAAAAAGGCCATGGCCGGATTCCTTCCCGTTCCTTGTCCTCAGTCTCATCCCGCCTTTAATGACCTCGACGTCGACAAGGCATAAAGCCATAAGTATAATAAACCACTTTTCTGCTTCTAATGACCTCGACAATGACGAGACATAAAATAAAACACATAAGCTTTTTATGTAAAGCGCATTAGCTGTATGGCGTTACCAAATGTAAAATTTTGAAAAAATCTATAAGTATGATAACTATTTGATCGTAAATACAGTGCAGCGCCCTTCTGGGTTTTGAGTCATTCATCCTAAAGAATGGATAATTTCTGGAAAAAGAAATTATGGAGGTCACTATTTTATTTTTACCCTCAAGTTACGATAAAGTAGTTACTGATTTTTCAGAAGCATAAAAATACGGGATTACTTGAAATTAACTTGAATATCCACAGAATTTTAAGTAAGTTTATCAATCTCAATTTTTTAGATTTTTCCAAAATGTAGGTTTTTGTAAAACAATTGTTTCTGTAGGGAGAGGAGATAACTTCTTTTTTGCTTTGACATAATCCATACAGCCATCCCATATTAACAGTTCTTTTTTACTCAACGAAATCATTTAACTAACTTAATACAATACATTAAGCCAAAGACTTTAAATTACAGTCCCATTCAACATAAAATTCTTAACGTTTCCTACAAAAATACGGGATTACTTGACATTAACTTGAATATCCACAGAATTTTAAGTAAGTTTATTAATCTCAATTTTTTAGATTTTTCCAAAATGTAGGTTTTTGTAAAACAACTGTTTCTGTAGGGAGAGGAGATAACTTCTTTTTTGCTTTGACATAATCCATACAGCCATCCCATATTAACAGTTCGTTTTTACTAAACGAAATCATTTAACAAACTTAATACAATACATTAAGCCAAAGACTTTAAATTACAGTCCCATTCAACATAAAATTCTTAACGTTTCCTACAAAAATACGGGATTACTTGACATTAACTTGAATATCCACAGAATTTTAAGTAAGTTTATTAATCTCAATTTTTTAGATTTTTCCAAAATGTAGGTTTTTGTAAAACAACTGTTTCTGTAGGGAGAGGAGATAACTTTTTTTTTGCTTTGACATAATCCATACAGCCATCCCATATTAACAGTTACTTTTTTACTCAACGAAATCATTTAACTAACTTAATAAAATACTGTACATTAAGCCAAAGACTTTAAATTACAGTCCCATTCAACATAAAATTCTTAACGTTTCCTACAAAAATACGGGATTACTTGACATTAACTTGAATATCCACAGAATTTTAAGTAAGTTTATTAATCTCAATTTTTTAGATTTTTCCAAAATGTAGGTTTTTGTAAAACAACTGTTTCTGTAGGGAGAGGAGATAACTTTTTTTTTGCTTTGACATAATCCATACAGCCATCCCATATTAACAGTTCGTTTTTACTAAACGAAATCATTTAACAAACTTAATACAATACATTAAGTCAAAGACTTTAAATTACAGTCCCATTCAACATAAAATTCTTAACGTTTCCTAAAAAACAAAAAGTATTACAACGGCTCTGTTAGGTGCTACAAGTTTTCTCCAAATTCTCTTAGGCTTGTGGAAAGGGTCATTTAATTGTTTGTTGCTTGAACTTGGCTGGATGCTGACTCACCTCTCCCAGTGGCTGCTGTAGGGCACTTCCTAAGCACAGAAGCCGTTTGTTTGTTCGGACGGAACATTTGTCTGCTGACACCACAGGACTGCAGCTCTCCGTTTCGGCTCGATTTCCTCCCGGAACACAATCGCAATACAACAACACCGTCCATTACTGCTAAAGTTTATGTGACGGTTCAGTTAAACAGGGCAACGCGGCAGACTGCTAGCATTGGGATTATCCATGCGTAGGTTCAAACGTGGACAGGAAAGGAAACGTATCCCCTCTATGCTCTTACTACAACGACGTCACACGAGTTCCAGAAAGCTGGTGTGGCACACTGCTCCCTGTTTTTGGTACTTCCCTTTCACGTTATTAAAAGAGAGTAAGGTCGCGACATCTTTACACACAAAGAAAGCAGGATAAAAATTTTAGTTATTATAACATCTTTAGTTTAGCAACAACGCTAGAACATAAACAGTAAAAAATTGGTTACTCATCTCACTATGTCAAACCAGTGAACCGGAATGCTCAGATCTTATCAACATAACGATTATTGATTATTTTTTGGAGCTTATCTTCAACCTTATTAAAAGATAGGAGGTCATGAATTCTTTGCACACAAAGAAAGCAGGAAATTTTTTTTTAGTTATTATAATACCATTGGTTTAATAACAGCGCTAAATCATAAATAGCTAAAAATTCCCAACTCATCTCACTATGTCAAACCAGTGAACCGGAATGTTCAGATATGATCAAAATAACGATTATTTATTCGTGCTTTAATGGAACGGGTATGTGTTAACACCGGAGAAAAATATTAAAACACATAGTACATATCACATTTCTGATAAAATAATTCATTTGTTTTTAGCTTATTTTAAGACCATAATTTATTTAATTTTATCTGTTTTTAGTCAAATATGAACCATATTTCACGAGTTTAGTTATGAACACCTGACTCTAATAAAATTAAATAATACGCTGCTGAAAAAAAGGCTTGCTTTTCTGCAATTTTGCACATTTGTATGTAGATGCATTTTTTTAAATCTTGTTGATAAATTACATATCTATTACATTGTACGCTCTTATCCATTCATGTTGTGAGGCGTGTTATATTTGCATTCAGTTTGATGTCAATTTATTTGTTAAAATATGCTTGTACACCTTTCCTGTTGTTCGGTTGTTGTTTCCCGATCACAGTTCTAAGTGTGTTGTTCGCGGTATTGTTTGCTTTCACTACTTTTCTTTAGATTGGAGGATATTGAAATGATACATATGGATGATATCTCAGATGTCATATTGCTGTCCCAGAAAAACAACGGCAGTACTGCAAAATACTTAATTATGCAGGAGGGAGAAAAAAAACACAACGTTGTAAAGAGTCATTTAACACTTAGTGTGCACTTGAACATAAAATTTCAATTTTTGCAGTTCTGTCGTTGTTCTTCCACGGGCAGCGATATTTTGCTTTGGTATCTTGTTGAAGCTGAGTTTATAGCGTTACATCGAGTGAATTTTGGTTATGTATTTTTATTAACTAGGTAATTTTATTATTTTATGTGTTTATTGACTACATTTTTGCAGTATTTGTCGCCTTTTTTATGTTGTATCTATTTTTGTGAGTTGAAAATATATACATATATATATTGTTTTTTTTTTAAAGCTAGGATTCGCATTTTTATGGATTGGTGGTAGCTGATTAACTTAAGAGACGTTCAGCGAATGTAGAGTAATTTGTATACTCCATTCAGCTTAATCTACAACCTGTTAATAATTATTCTCTTGTTTAATTTACGTAAATAGCATCACATTTATGCTATTTTAACTGATAAACTATATTGCTGTGAAATTATTTTTTTAAATTTTTGTTTCTGAGTATGTGGTGTTTGATTTTATCTTATTATGTTTGTCAGTTTCTATTATTTTTTTGAGTGTGTGGCATAAATCAGTACTGTCTCCACTTCTTCTAATATCTTGTCGTGTCCCCGTTCCACCAGACATAAGAAACACACTAACAGATAAATTCGATTAATGTAACATCAGTGCGTTGAAATGAATAGTTTTCTAGAAAACTACTAGCGCAACTAAGCCAACATTCAAAGGCGGTATTGTAGAAGATTTGTTTATACCCATCATCCCCCGTGGGGTGCGGGACGTTGGATGGGAATGTTGGGTTCGATTCCCGAGTAGAATGTGTGTAATGTGCCTACTCGTTCGGCAAAACTGTTTCGGCCATAACGCGTTTACGGACACTTCAACTCTCTCTTTGAATGATACAGCAGTTTTTTTTTCTTTTCTTTCGTTTCAGCCATCTATGGACAACCACTACGCAACTTCATTTCCATCATGATAGTCGCGTGAAGCTTGGTTGGTGGCTGAGCTCCATCTGAGAGTAAAACCAAGTTTGTAAGACCTGGAGTTTATATGAGTAGTCATTCCTAACATGGAAGCAGACGCCGTCCAGGGAGCAGGTACAGACGCGCTTGGGTTTAATATTTTATCTATTTTCGGGGTTTATACCCCTAGATTCTTCCGCCCTCTAAGCCGTTGGGAAACACTTCCTCTTCCGCCCTTGAGACCGTTGACCATCTTCGCCTAGTTACCCTAGGTAGGGACCCTATGACAGGGTCAGATGGACAATTTTTATTTTTATTTTTTTTAATTAGTTTCATATTCCTCCTGGTCCCTCTTCCTCACCACTTGCATAGTGAGGCCCAGGGCTTGCAACCGGCAGTGGCAATTATATTAAAGGATTATCTTGTTGCTATACAATTAAAATAAGATACTCTACGGTCCAGTAAATTACGGTGGTAATGTTTATAGTCTGGTTTAAGCACACATTGTCACATAGTTGCCAAGCCTCCGGAAGACGGTTCTCGAAGCTTATGCATTTGCCTAGACTGATTTGGAGAAACTATGGAAAACCCAAATTTGGTTGGCTGGATGGGGATTCAACCCCGTGTCCTCTCGAATGCAAGGCCAGAACGTTACTACTCACCCACCACGCTTGGCAGCGAGCTCGGTAAATGATAAATAACAGCTAAAAATATTTTTAATCTTTGATTAGTGCTATAATTACTAGTATAGTTTATTGGTTAAATAGCTACCACACAAACAAAAGAACAAGCTAATTAGTGTACAGGAACCTTTGTGATCTAATTCTTATTTTATGGTAGTAAATGTTGGAAATAAGTTACGAGTTTAATTTATAATAATTGAATATGAAATGATATATTTTATGTTGCTCCTCACCACGTAGAGTAAAAGGCCCGGATACACTAGGGGACAAATCTGACGCGCAACACTGAGTCTGGGTGGCGCTGCAACGTCCCCCGCTGTCCCACAATGTTGTGTGCAACAATTTGCGCGACATTTACGTGCCGCGGGGCATGTTGTGTGTTGCCGCTTCCAGAGCGAAAACATTGCGTCAGTCCCGCGACATTTGTACCCGAGTGTAGTCGTGTGCGTAGCCATGTCGGTGCTGTGGGCAAAGTAAATGGTGCTTCACCTAATCGAGCTGTTAGAATTATGGGTTGTTGTGGGACACTTCAAACTGTGATTATCTGATTCTACTGGTACAGTGGATCTTTTTTTTCTATCTCATAATTATGTTTAAAAATTATTCTGCCAGGAAACACTTCCGTGTTCATTTACAAAATATGCAGAAAAATTGTTTCTTATTTCCATAACAGTTTCAGAATAACGTCTTCCTCTAGCATCAACATATTATGACATCCAATTTCTCTGCGTAATGATCCTTCCACAATTTCGTGATCCATATTTTCAGAATCAAAGGTTTCATGTGGGGTGTACAGTGATCTGGACTGACTATTGCGCCTTAAAAAATTATGTAGGTTTACACACGCCATTACAAGTACTTCAGCATTTGCAGGCTGGAGGGCTATTGGTGTACGGAATATACGAAATACGACACATAAGATTACAAACGCGTTTTCTACAACTCTTTTTGCTCTTGATAGTCTGTAATTGAAAATCCGCTTTGTAGTACCCACGTCGTGATTGCATCCTCATATGTTCGGTCAATGCAAAAGCACTGTCTCCTATCAACACGAAAGTCATATTTGGTCCAGCTTATCATACTGGCTCTGGAACTGGCCACGTAAGTTGATTAGCAGCCAGAGCTATGTTAAAAAGCGGTTTCTGGGAACACTCCACTGTCAGAAGATTTTCCTTTTGCACCGCAATTTGCATAAATAAAATTATAACCGGCCTACACAATAGCCAATAGGACAATACTAAATTGTTCGTTTTAGTTATAATAGTCGCTGCGGGAATTGGAAGGAGCCTGAATCAAAACGTGTTTGCCATCAATAGATAGAAGGCAATGTGTGGAATTTCCAAAGTATTTCATAGTCACAAGCCTTTTCCTTCCATTCATTTGCAGTAGCTGGATCCTGAAACAGCATAAATAATAATTAACATAATAGTTTGTAAGAAAACATATAAATTTTAAGTTTCCTTGCTCTGCGCAATGATATATATTGATTTTGTGGACGCCTGTCAGCTGTCTAGGATCGCAGCTGTGAGCCGGCAGGAAGTAACGCCTAGGTGTGACAGTGTGAGAGGCCAGGACACCCTCGCGAGGGGCGGACAGTAGGCGACTGGCAATTTAAAACTAGTTAAAAGCACGGTTTTGTGGTGGCTCGCGTAGTTTTGTCATAAAAAATATTGAATAAAATTAAAGAAATTAATTAAAATCATGAGAATTTTAATATTTAAACCTCAAGAACTATCATCAAAATCCGTTTTTATAGTTTGTTGAGAAAAATAGGCGCATTTATAATAAGACGCAATCTTTAAATATTTAAAATATAAATTTATTTAATTGTCCGATACAAAATTTCTCATTCGAGCCTCTTTCTGTTTTCTACGTGTTAACATACTTGATTTTTTAATATTGATAATTCTGTTATATGCGTATCGAACACGCGTCCTACGAAACTGAACTACTTATATCAAGTATGTACGCAGCACTAACCAACGCAACCTCCTCGGGCAACATTTCTGCAACAACTGACTAGTGTGTCTGCTAAATGTTCCGCGGCAGTGTTCCCGGGTGTTGCCCAGCGACATGCCGCGCGGCAAGTCGCGCGGCATGTCGCTCCATTTGTCCCCTAGTGTATCCAAGGCTTAAGTTTGGAACGTTCTTTGAGGATGCAAGGTCTCTAAAATTTCACATAATTAATCCCTTTTTAATTTCTTGATATTGCCATGGAGAAGATAGTTTGTTTCATTAGTTTTAATATAACTGTTTATTAGCGAATTAGTATATTCTTACTCTACTGATATAATTCCGTAAGTACTACAAGTGAAAAAAAATACCATAGTTTGTGGTGATGAAGGTTTTAGAAGTGGTTGTGGATTGCAGATCGTCAACAGCAATTTGTGAAAAATATTCTTCGTTCAACCATTCTGCCTTATTCAATTAATTTCTTGACGAGACACACATGCTTTCAATATTAACTAACAATCCGCCTCTTTGTTTTGAATTGTAAGGTAAAGCATACTATTTAATTACAACATTGCACGTACCCTACATACTGCTTCGCAATATCTAATGGTGATAATTTTCCCAGTCATTTTCATAAAAATAATATTTCAGTGACTCATCAAGGAAACACTTTTCCATCTCTTTATTTATAAACTACTCCTTCATATGTCTAGGCAACCTCCTTGTTCCACACCAGGGAAAATTGTGCGCAATATGAATTTATTTTACCTACGCAGTACTTATGATATAACTAGCAGTTCTCACTTTGCTCAGAATTTCTTCATTTCCTACATTACCAACTAACGTTGACTAATCACTTACGAAATTCCCATTCAGCTGCCATCAACAAATTCATTAGCTAAGCTTCAAAATTTCTGATTCATTTATAAATTATACTCTACACAGTTGTTTTATAAATCAATGTTTATGAACTCCTTAAAACCTAATTTTGCTACTTTATTAGTTACGTTTCTTGTGTTAATCGTTTTTCTATACTGTTTCAAGAGTAAGTTGTGAAGTACCATAATGGAAGTCTCTTCACATTATCAATGAATCCTACAAAAGGATCACAAGCAGATTATTTTGCTGAGAACGTACTTTGAGATGGAATTAAAACAAGACAAAGCACTCATACAATGCTTGGAAATAAAAGGGCTAGTCTGCGTATGTTTGCATTTTTCCTTTTCTGAAGATGATGAAGGGAGAAAGCAGTGGCCGCTTGACTTCTCAGTCTTTGTTACACTTGGTGAATTGTGTGTACAAGAGCATGATACGCATATAGATTCAATCTGCCTCACAGTCTTCTGAAATCGCCATACAAAAGGAACGTAGAGCACTCAGAATGATTTTTGGCGAAGATTAACTCAGGAGATGAATGCTTTATTGTTACGAACCATAATGGCTTCTAAGATGAAATTCACATGGTTAAAGCATTCATTCTATACTAACATTGTACTTCCGTCTGATAAAATATGCAACAATGAACTTAATTCCTAAAATTAATGTAGTAATTGTAATAATAGTGGTGACATAAAACTTGTGCTATTTGATACCATAGGCTCAGTATTTATTTTATATATACGAAAAACCGGGCATTTATGATACAAAAAATTTATCTTAAGCACATATTCATTAGTAAATCGGTTTAAACATCTCATTTTTCCATTTAAATTCATACCCATACCCCAAAATCGTAATTTACCATGTGTTTAATTAGACTCGTTGGGCTTAGTTTTTTTTTTATGTAATGGCTATTGGTACTTTTACACCAAATTCATCTTCCAATATTCTTCAAGTAACGCCCCAAATAAATGAATTTTTCCATCTCATCTATTATGCCTTCAGTTTTCGTAGCTAACTGTAATAAAACACAATTTTGGGTGCTCAGAAAAAAGGGAGGGGGGAATTAATATTAATTCTGAAATAATTCCTGAAAATGAAAATTACATATAATAATGATGCTATAAGGGGATCTAATAGGTTACTAACTAGAACCATGAATTTCAGACACAAAATAAAACCTCATTTATTGAGTCTTATGGCCTTACAAGGTCGGGTAGTAATTAACGTTACGTTAAACACAATTAGATCAGCAAAAACAAGCAATACCCGACGTTTACAATTCGCCGGAGTAAGCAAACAAAACTGAATGAAATATCTCAAACAAGTAATAAAAACAGCAAAGTTAACATTGAAATAACATGGCAACACAGGCCATCAAATTGAAGCTAACATTTTACTGTACAAAGGAAAATCCCAGGGGGCGCCGTATAAAGTGAATGAAAAGCATCAAAATTGAATTAACAAACAGCAAGATGCTTAAGAAAAAAAATTGAATCGAAATATAAATTCAGCTAGCTCAGAATTTAAGTGGCGGGAGCAGAGTCTTAACCCAGGCGTCGCTTAAGGGCACATAAGTCTGTTAAAATCCACTGAGTAGTGACCGTCGTTTCTGGTACATTACCATAGAATCATCGCCGTGATGGTGAGCGACAAACACAATGCCACTGCAGCAATGGAAGCTAAATAAGCGGCTACGCCCGCGTTATTAGCATAACTTCCAAATAATGGCAAGCATGCCACTCGACATCTCGCTTTCCCAAAGCAAGAAATGATCAACCACAATGATCATCAGAGAGCGTGCCGGGCTGACACGTCTATTCACCAGCTCGTCTTGGACCCAAGTCCCGTCCGTTCATCAGCTCGTCTTGGACAGAAGTGATCTCTAAAATGGCTCCTTCTTCTTCCTCGGCTAGTTGCTCGCCACATGTAAAAGAACTCCACGGAATTAGTATTGTAGACCCCAATAAATGTTCAGGATTGGCTATCTACACATTTCCGTCGTCACGTGTTTAATATCATGCGTCGCATTCGCCGTTTCCTTCGCGCGTTTCCTACGTGGCCTTCGGGGTAGTAGCGGGGTAGGGGGTAGGTCACCGCCCGATTTCGAACGGGACTCAAGCCGGGCTGTCCCGGCGCCATCGAGTCGCCTCGCCTGCTCCATTGTTCCTCTCTCAACCGCCGAAATGGCAGTTTCTAGCCTTCGATATTCAGCCCTTCTGAGCCATGCGTTTACAGAAAAATTGATTTACAATAAAATATACCTTTGGCCGCCCTGGTTTTAAACATACATTTAACCTATCCAGACAACCCTCATTATTTACAATTAATTACACGTTGCAAGACTAAATAATTAATAAATTTGAATATAATAAAAAAGGAATTATGAATATAATTAATAATAATTTAATTATATTCATTGTGGGTGACGCTGTCACACCACAATATACCTGCTACCCAATCAAAATAAAATTATGCCAATAATTTTATTTGAACTATTCTAACCCTACAGTTGCATCAAAATCATTGCCTACACTATAGTTTCATGGTTCCAGCTCACTCGAACTATCGCATACATGTGACCTCTTTAAATATGTAAATACGACACGTGACTCTGGTTAACATAAATAATGAAATGTCTTATCCTAATATGCAAAGTAAAACATCACAAAACATTGACAGGTACATAGATGTAAATGAACGACAAAATAGATCTGTTCAATCAATAAACAAAAAATGATGTAAGCACAAGATATTAACATTAAAACTAGACAACTCAATTAATTATTTACAACGGGCTATGCAAATCTAGCACATGTGTTGAAGTTAGATACAGCAACAACAAGAATAAAGAATGCACCGAATGTCCATTATCAATGCCGACACAAATATGCCGAAACCACATAACATGAAAATCAAATGGAAAAGAAAAATCTTCCGCGAATTTACATAATTTAATCCTTCCGCGAATTTACATAATTATCCATACAATACAAAAGAAAGACGGTTCTCGCAAAATGAACTATATTATGCTTTCCAAACTACACTCGTAGCAAAGACATTATAGCGGTGGAACTAAGCGATCAGCTGTTTCCACTTTGCCCGCTCGGTTGTTGTCAGTGAGCGCTGTCCCTTTAAGCTTGCGGCTCAGGCTACCTGTTTTCGTTTAACCTGATTGCAATCCTTCCAGGAAAACTGGCGGTCGGCACAGCTGCTATTCCAAACAGCTGAGCGTCCTTTACCTGTTCTCGCTGCGTTAGCGCTACGCTTGTTAGGCAATTACGTGTCTCAAGACTGACACTCTTACTTTCTAAAGATATGCTCTACGTTATTACCTAACTAAATGTACATTGATCCTTAAGCTATATTTACAAACATCCGTCTAGGAACTTGTAGACTATGCTGTGTGAAACGGGCGCAAATTCCGGGCATTATGCGGGCCGAGCTCCGTTCTGCCGTCGGTCAGCATGTAGCAGTTTGGGGAGATAATCCGCGCTACTGAGAACGGTCCCGAATACAGCAGAAAGAATTTGGAAATTAATTTTCGCTGTGCGTCAGACGGGGTCATAGTCCTAAGTAGCACCTGCTGCCCGACGCTAAACGTTTGCGTCCGCAATCCGTCGTGCTTGCGTTGCCGCTTCGTAGCTTTCTCTACCAAGAATTCATGTGCTTTCTTGATGTCATCCTCGGGATTCTTCTCGGGTTGATCCTTAAATTTTACATTGATACGAATCAGACGCAGTCTCATCCCGCACGAAATGATCGCGAGTTTCTCATTAGCATCGGCATAGCTTTGGCTTTGACTGTGGTGCTGTCGTCAAGTTTCTCGTCAGTATCGGCATAGCTTTGGCTTCCGTGCTGGCGTCAAGTTTTCCTTTTTCCCGCATTTTGTCGGTTGGGTTCTGTGGTATGAGATTTTGCTCGTCAGCTGATGCGCATATAGCTCTTCCTCCGTTATTCAAATCGCCTTGGCATTCCGTGGTGTCTTGCATCGGTTTGGAACTATTTATTCCAAGGCTCTGCTCACAGGCCTCATGTTTCCAATGCAACACCTCCGGAACCAAATTTGTCACCGTCTTATTTCCCCAATCCATAATGACTTGACGTTTTGCTAAGAGGTCGCATCCAACGATCACATCTTGCGTCAAACCGGGTACTATAAGTGGTGGCAACATTAACTCGCTACTTCGCGATTCTCACGGGGATTAGCGCTTGCGTGCTAACGATCTTTTCTCTCTTTCCTATTGCAGGAACCACCGTAACTTGCGTTGTGGGAATTTCTTTTAGCCGCGGATTCTTATCTTTCAAGCGTAGCAGAAATTTCTTAGACATTACGGAGACAGACGATCCCGAGTCAATTAAAATATTCGCCCGTATGCCATATGCAATAATATCTACACGGGGACACTTCGCGCGCGCCATGAGGCTGTCGCCGGATACCATATCTTCTTCTTCGTCGATATTTTCCGGTCCTTCGCCGCGCCAATATTCCAAACTGCCGAGGCAAATGCTGTCGGCGTTTGCAACGTCCCCCGAAAAATCTCATTGTGACGGCTGGGAGTTAGACGCGTTGTTAACGCCGCCCACATTCTTCTCCGTCGCCTTTGCACACATTTCCGGTTCCGCGTTTTCAATTGAGATCGCGTTCACTGGAAATTCTTGTGGATACGCGGATCGGTTGTTTCCCGACCGCTGATGATTTTTATCATCCTTCCACTGTGCATTTCCGTTCTTCCATTTCTTCCCTCCATTACGATTGCCGGAATTTTGATTGGAAGATTTCCCATTCTGTCCATCAGCATAGGAAGCTTTATTGCCGCCATGCGGTCGCTTAGACTCGCTTTGCGCTTCGCCATGGTTTCGTTCCGCGTCTTGTCTCGCCAGATTATCGGCCATTTTCCCGATTCTGTCTAGGTTGCCGACGGTTTCTAGCAGTTCTGGTATCGTACGAATGACCACGGGGTTAATGAGTGACTGCACTTGTGGACCAAAGTGCGCGATCACCATCTCTATGAACTCTCCGTCCGTCATTTTGTCGTCGAATTGCCTACACTGCACCAGCCAAGTTTTCACGTAGATTTCCATCGAATAATGCCACTTGGGAATGTACCTTCCTTGGTACAGCTTTATCCTCGCCTGGTTCTGGATCTTTTTCGACCAGAAGGTCTCAAGAAACAGGACTCTGAACTCGGCGTAAGATAAGTTAGTTTCGGACGCAATTTTCAGCCAGAGTCTGTCTGTTTCTGAAAATGATTCCTCGACTAACACAAGCTTCATGGAATCAGGCACTCCTTTGATTTCAAAATACCGCTCCATTTCGGTAAGATAAATCCTAGGATTTACGTCTTTGCGAGACCCAAAACGTGGCAACTTAAGCTCGATATTAGCTGCTGCGTACTGTGCGTAATTCGCGTGAACAATACTCCCGCTAGCGTTGGAATTACTCACTTCCTTCACCTTGGATTCCAACTGCGCCAGCTTTGAGTTGGTGTTCTGCACGAGTGTTTGCTGTGACGCTTGCAAATCCTGTTGTGCCGTTTGTACTTGTTCAACCGAACTTGCAACCTCCGACACCTTTGCATTTACAGCCTGCAAGCTTCGTTCAGTATTATCCTTAATCTCGTGGACAAATTCCGAGATCTGACCGAGACTCTGGTGGCTTTCTTGCCGCACGTGCTCGACAGATTTTTCGGTCGCGTCCAAACGCTTCGAGATTTCCGCGCTTGATTCCTGCAATGCAGTGCATGTTGCCTGAATCGTATCTGTGCGTCTCTCCAACACTGAAACATTCGCTCGCATCTCCGATTTGAATGCACTCATTTCACGGGTCATTTCCTCGCGAAAAACGGACAATTTTCCGTCCATGCCCTTCAACAAAGCATTTTGCGACTCAAATTTTTGATTTTGTGCATCCAAACGCTTGTTTATGTCCTCCTGTTGTGAAGCTATTTGTTTAGACAATTCCTGCCTCAATGAATCAGAATTTTGACTTTGTGCATCTAATTTCTGATTTTGCGAAGCCATTTGCTTAGTTATCTCCTCCCTCAATGAGACAGAACTTTGACTTTGTGCATCTAATTTCTGATTTTGCGAAGCCATTTGTCTACTTAATTCCGCCAGCATGTTAAATAGCAGGTTTTGGTCTTGGGGTTGTGCGGTCGCGGGTGGCAATTCTACCGTTATTTGCGACGCACGTGTTTCAACTTCTGCCCGCATGGGTGGATTTTGAACGGTTTCATTGTCTGGGGTTGGAAAAATCCCTAACTGTTCCCCATCTAATGATGCATTTGAGTGAATGCTGCGTGTACTAGGAGTATCATTGCACTCTTCGTTCGCCAACGGCATTTCGTGTACTTCCGGTTCTTGATCCATCGCGTTAGTTTGCTCGGAAACGTTATGAACAATAGATTGATCTGCCCTACTAATGGTGCGTGACCTCAACTTCATAGATTTGATCGTAAGATACAAAATTTCAACTCCGAACAATTTGAACAATCGACAACAAACAAAATACAACCGGCACGATTTAACTCGAAAAGTACAGCATTAAACAAATTTCGCGCATAAATCCCTTCAACATGAAATAAAACCCATCCAAAATTAAACAACAAGGAAAAACAACGATGTTTCATGCGACACAAATACCTCAACACATGAGCAAAATCAGCATAAAGAAAAATCTTAACTTTTACCATGCATTAAAATTTCAAAAGCACTGACTCTATCTTTAATTTTAAACTAACCATGCTTGATGCAAGTGAACGAAAATATACTTGAACAACTGATTGAAATAAATCACACATTTAGATTTAAATCAAGCATGGCAAACAAAGCAAACAAATTTCAACATAAAATTTATTCTAAAATAATAAAATGAATCAACACAGGTCACATCCATGGATTTTTTTAGACTTGTGAAATTCTCAAGATAATTTCGACTTGCAAAAGCCCGAAACGTTGGGTGCCAATTGTAATAGATACAATATAAGCGGGTGAACCAGAAAAAGGGAGGGGGGAATTAATATTAATTCTGAAATAATTCCTGAAAATGAAAATTACATATAATAATGATGCTATAAGGGGATCTAATAGGTTACTAACTAGAACCATGAATTTCAGACACAAAATAAAACCTCATTTATTGAGTCTTATGGCCTTACAAGGTCGGGTAGTAATTAACGTTACGTTAAACACAATTAGATCAGCAAAAACAAGCAATACCCGACGTTTACAATTCGCCGGAGTAAGCAAACAAAACTGAATGAAATATCTCAAACAAGTAATAAAAACAGCAAAGTTAACATTGAAATAACATGGCAACACAGGCCATCAAATTGAAGCTAACATTTTACTGTACAAAGGAAAATCCCAGGGGGCGCCGTATAAAGTGAATGAAAAGCATCAAAATTGAATTAACAAACAGCAAGATGCTTAAGAAAAAAAATTGAATCGAAATATAAATTCAGCTAGCTCAGAATTTAAGTGGCGGGAGCAGAGTCTTAACCCAGGCGTCGCTTAAGGGCACATAAGTCTGTTAAAATCCACTGAATAGTGACCGTCGTTTCTGGTACATTACCATAGAATCATCGCCGTGATGGTGAGCGACAAACACAATGCCACTGCAGCAATGGAAGCTAAATAAGCGGCTACGCCCGCGTTATTAGCATAACTTCCAAATAATGGCAAGCATGCCACTCGACATCTCGCTTTCCCAAAGCAAGAAATGATCAACCACAATGATCATCAGAGAGCGTGCCGGGCTGACACGTCTATTCACCAGCTCGTCTTGGACCCAAGTCCCGTCCGTTCATCAGCTCGTCTTGGACAGAAGTGATCTCTAAAATGGCTCCTTCTTCTTCCTCGGCTAGTTGCTCGCCACATGTAAAAGAACTCCACGGAATTAGTATTGTAGACCCCAATAAATGTTCAGGATTGGCTATCTACACATTTCCGTCGTCACGTGTTTAATATCATGCGTCGCATTCGCCGTTTCCTTCGCGCGTTTCCTACGTGGCCTTCGGGGTAGTAGCGGGGTAGGGGGTAGGTCACCGCCCGATTTCGAACGGGACTCAAGCCGGGCTGTCCCGGCGCCATCGAGTCGCCTCGCCTGCTCCATTGTTCCTCTCTCAACCGCCGAAATGGCAGTTTCTAGCCTTCGATATTCAGCCCTTCTGAGCCATGCGTTTACAGAAAAATTGATTTACAATAAAATATACCTTTGGCCGCCCTGGTTTTAAACATACATTTAACCTATCCAGACAACCCTTCATTATTTACAATTAATTACACGTTGCAAGACTAAATAATTAATAAATTTGAATATAATAAAAAAGGAATTATGAATATAATTAATAATAATTTAATTATATTCATTGTGGGTGACGCTGTCACACCACATAACATATACTCTCTATTATTTATCCTCATAACCTTTGTTTTTAGAGATTAGTTTTTGTTCTATATCATTTCATTCCTTCTTCTCAGCTTGTTGTCAGCTAATTCTAGGCTGTGGTTCCTAGGCCGAATTTTGAAAAATTGTAATGAACAAACAAAGAAGATAGCGTACAAATCTCTTGTGCGTCCACATTTGGACTATTGTTGTGCCATTTGGGATCCGTTTCGTAAGGGGCTGATTCAGAGTACAGAGAAGAGCCGCTCGATTCGTGACCGCTTGCTACAGTCCTTATGAAAGCGTTACAGAACTGATTAGTAAACTAGGCTGGGAGTCTCTGGTAGATAGACGACGCACGTTTCGTATAAACTTATTGGTAAACATGCGAACTACCACTTTCACTTACAAGTGTAGTGAAATACGTCGTCCACCAACCTATTTGGGTCGGCATGACAGGAAAGATAAAATTAGAGAAATAGGGTGCCGCACTGATTCTTATATGAATTCCTTTTTTCCTCGTACCATTAGGGATTGGAATGCACAACAAAGAGATTAGGTTTGGTGCTGAGCACCCTCTGCCACCCACAGTTTTGTGATTTGCAGAGTATATATGTAGATGTAGATGAAATATTTAAATTTTTTGTACCAGAATCACCTTCTTATCAGCAATCTGTGATGCAGTTCACTTTTCTTTCATTAATACGTATTCCGCATTCTTCCTCCAACGTAATATTAATTATTTCATCGAGGTAAAGACGTGTGAACTGTAGGTATTCGTTCTTATACAGATAATTCCGGCAGATTAATACGTATTCAAACGATTTATTGGATCACAGCTGATTGGTCGAAAGGGATCAATTTATCCACCACCAAAAAAATCATAAGCAATATTTATTAGCAAATACTCTGATACACAAATCTGATTTGTGTTATTATAGCATGTGAATTTAACGCCCGTTGACCTTATAGCACTCACCATCCATGTATTAATTCACGATAGCGACGAACTAACTATGTTTACAAACTCAGCGAACAGTTGGCGAACTGCGAACATCTACCACAGGAGCCGGTATACAAACACCGGCGTCGGAAACTGAAACACGCTGGTGGCTATAACTTTATCACCACACATAGCCGGTGCTGAGTTCCAGGCTGCAGACTGATAACCAGATAGTCAACACCCACACATTCAGAGATCGCCTGTTCCCAACTCCACAACTGTTACTTACAGTATCTACGTAGAAGATTATCAATCGTCAAAACATAGATCTACGTGGTGCAATCAAAGCAGGTACACTAGTCTAAATTGTCTAGGGCATTTGAGAATAACAAAACGCTTCAGAAAATCATCTCGCGTGGTCGGTGAGTGATAACGTTCTGACCTCGCATTAGGGAGGACAGCGGTTCGAATCCTCGTCCGGGTATCCAGATTTGGGTTTTCCATTGTTTCCCCAAATCATTCCACGTGAATGCCGGGATGCTTTCTTTAAAAAGGCCGTGGCCGAATTCCTTCCAGTTTACCGAGCGTGGGGGGTGAGCGGTTAACGCGCTGGCCTCTCATTTGGGAGGACGCCGGTTCGAACCCCCGTCCGGGCATCTAGATTTGGGCTTTCCATAGTTTCCCCGAATCACTCTAGGCGAATACAGGAGTGGTACCTTCAAAAGGCCATGGCCAAAATCCTTGTCCCCAATCCCATCCCGCCTTTGATGACCTCGACGTCGACGAGACGTAAAGCCATAAACAAAAAAGCTACAGAAAATTCGAAAACTCCTGAAATTAAATTGATTTACCGAGTTGGTAGAAGCGAATAATACATCAATTGTAGATTAATTAAGTGCTTCCAGTTGATAAATTCACAAAAAATTTGGTACTAATTTGAAAAAAAAATACCCCTAAAATATACATGTCAAAATCAATACAATAGATCTAGCGATGTAAGGAATAGTATGTGCTGCAGGAAATTTTAGAATAATTACATTTAGCTGATTCGGCACACTGCGTAGAAACGAGTAACAATAGAGTAACATTTTTTTTTTTTTTTTTATTTTTTTTTATTTTTTATTTTTTTTTTAATTTGGTCCTTGGCTTTCGCCAATATTGACCAGCTAACAATGTTACATTTTTGACCAAATTACAAAAAAATACATTCTTGCTTAGTTGACATTAATACATTTTGCATAAAAATCAACACTTGTTTGGCCATCATTTTAAGACACAATTAGCAATAAAAACTTTTACATACTTCTCTTACTTTTATCCTTCTATCTTTAATAATAACATATAATCCCTATATCATTATTTAGTGTTGGAAGGAACTAAACCTTTACATATTACCTATACATTTTATACAGGGCGTTCGCCGGGAAACGCAACCCACTGTTAGCGCTACAAGGAAGAAACTGCTCCCGGCGAGCGAGCGCTCAGTTTCCGGCATTGTTCGACCGTCGGCCGCGGACTATTTCATAATAATTACGCTTCATAAACTTCATAAACTTGTGTGCTAAGCATTTAAATGTGACGTAATTCATTAGCTTACCTTATAAAAGATGCTGGAAGTGTTGACCCTCTTGTGTAATGCACATTTCACATCTTCTGAACATATTTCGAGACACACGTTGCCCTAACTGACTTAATGATTTTTTGGGTGACTGTTCTAGTCGAAAAGCGATATCGTCAATTTTCTCCTCTGTGAGAATACGGTTGACCGACAGTCTCTTTTTGTTAAAAAATGAACCCGTTTCTCTTACTTTTTTAACCAGACGCAGAATTGTTGATTTAGCTGGCAGTAAAGCGCCAGGAAATTCGCGACGAAATTTACTGCGACACTTTTTAAACGACTTCTTCTTCACATATGTATCGTAGAGAAATATTCTTTGTTGCAAACTGTAACGTACCATAATTTTACTCACACTCAAACACGGTACAGATTAATAAGAGTATGAAGCCCCAAACCAGCCAAACCGCAAAGAAACGTTTATTGACAACACTGATTAATAAGAGACTGAAGTCACAAACTATCTACAATGCAAAAAAACCGTTCTTAACAATGTAAGGGTCACTGCACTGCACTGTTGGGGCAGCGGAGGTGTTAAACAGTGCGGTGATTCACGGTGCCGTGTTGCGGAAACTGCTGGCCCTACTGACCGAGCAAGTTGCCGACGGCAACAGACTGGGAGGGTAGCGTTTTCCGGCGAACGCCCTGTATTATGCATATACGTGATACCCATTACATCGTACAAACAGGGGCATCCAAAAAATTAATTTTTTCGCCCGCTTTCTATCTTTTGTAATTAATTTGTCTATCTAAGTCCTTATATATTTCATACAAAAACCTAATTGATATTCAGAATTGTACATTTGTTTATAATACATTATTTCTCCACACAAACATTTTCCTATCATCCTGTACTGGATTTGGAAAACTTGATAGTTTCCTCATAAAATTAGTTCAAATCGAGCAATAATATAAGAGATACCTTATTTATTTTAACACGAATTATTAATATTCCTGCTCACAACAAAAATTCCTTAAAGAATAATTTGTGTTCTCTTGTACAAAGTAGCTCTCATATCTACATATATACACTCTTACATGGACGCATACACGAACACTTGCATATCTATACCCATACATATATTTACATACCCATATCCCCATAAACATACAAAAATTAGTCCATTTGATATGAAATATACTACGTTCCTTTATAATACATCATATTTTCCTATTACATTTAGATATATATTTACATAGTTGTTTTATCTTATCTACCGTAGGAGTCCCTAGAAATTGTCGTAGGCTCTCATAGTCCGTTATCTTCTTGCCTCCGTCTTTCTGTAAGATTGATTTCCTGTGTTCGCTGTATTTGCGGCATTCCACCACCAGATGCACTATGTCTTCATATGCCCCACAATGCTCGCAGTTCGGTGATGTTGTCAAACCTAGTATAAATTTTTTGGAGTTTAGCATAACGTGGCCTGATCGCAACCTGTTTATCATTGTTATTTCTTTTCTACTTGCCTTTACACTAAACCATGGCTGTTTCGGTATGCTGTGTTGTATTGCATGGTACCAGGCACCTTTGGTTCTGAATTGGACCTCCCCTACTTCTTCCCACTCCTTCATCTGTAGATTTCTGATTTTACTTAGTAAGTCTCTATATGGTACCCTGCCATCGATATTTTCATGTTCCTTTGCTCCCCTTGCAAGGTGGTCAGCATTTTCATTCCCCACTACTCCTACATGTCCCGGTACCCACTGAAATTCTATTTTCTTCTTTAACTGTTGTGCTCTGCTTAGCTCATTTATGATGTCATATACTAGATGGTTCTTTGTTTTCCCTTTTGGCCCATTTTTTAAACATAATAGTGAACTTAGTGAATCGGAGCAGATTAAAATTTTTTCTTCCCCTGTTTCCAGTGCATATTTGATGGCTTCTAATATTGCATATAGCTCCGCTGAGAACACTGACATATCCACCGGTAGCTTAACTGCTTTTCCCACATCTGATTTTTCTTCGTAAAACGCTGCGCTCGTATTTGAGCCTGTGATTTTGGAGCCATCCGAATAAATTTTACTACATGTCTTCCATTTCTCATTCAGGATTTGTAACGTCATCTTACAAAGATCTATCGTAATGTTATCTGTTTTCTTCGCTCCTAGCTTGCCTATCCTTTCATGTGTTTGGACCTCGATTATTTGGGGCCACGTATCCCCTATAAACGCTGGATTCATTTTATGTTGTTTTATTGGCCATTCTTTCATTTCATTGTAGTTTTTAACTGTGATTGGGGTTGCCTTTTTCCTCCAGTATTTCCTATACATAATTTGGCTAAAAGCCCCTAACTTCCAATTTAATGGGTGGTTGATCATAGCTCTGACTTTCAAGATAAAACGTCTGGAAAGCATACTTCGTCGGAGTGAGAGCGGTGGTGTACCTGTTTCCATCTGAAGTACGTTAATGGTGGTTGTACGTAGAAATCCTCCACTTATGCGTAATGCCAATGATTGTAGGCGGTCTAGTTTAGCTAGGGTTGATGTAGTAGCTGCATCATATAGCATGCACCCATAGTCCATTTTACTACGTATTAGTTGTCTGTACAGGCGCAGTAACACTGTTGGATCGGCTCCCCAATGATTACTAGCTATCCCTTTCAGGATATTTATTCGTTTCATTGCTTGGCCGTGTACCTCCATTACGTGCTTCTTCCATGTTAATCTCATATCTACCCACATCCCTAAAAATTTCACTTGGTGTATTGCGGTAAGAGCTTTACCGTTGAGTATTATCGTAACATCCTCTGTGTCTCTGTGTCTTGTGAATACCATTAGCTTACTTTTTTCAGAGTAACATTAGATTATGTCTAATTCATTCCAGCCACGGATTAATTTCACCTGGTGTTGGTAAGTTTGTTATCTGATACAGCCTACTGAAACGAGTAACAATAGAAATTATCTCTGATTCATTCCCGCCACTGAATAATGTCACTTCGTTTTGGTAAGTTTATAGGCCTAATACCTATAAAGAAAAAGTCATACAAAACATATAATTGGAAAATTTTAAAATTTGCATGAACATCACAATCAATGTAAACTTCCCAACTTACAGGAATTGTGTTTAGTAGAAGTTACGTTCTCGATATTCAGAAAGATGGTCGCAATCCTTAGTCCTGTTGCAATAAACGATCGCTGGGTTCCTACCCTGTTAGCAACCACATTCTGCGTGCGATCAGTGCGTTTAAAGGTAACTCATGAACAGTTACACGACTGACAATTAGAGTAATCAATAAAAATTATTTGAATTTTATGTACGCTCGCGGAGGATTATAGGTTGCGAAAGGAACCGGACATGCAGACAGACGAGGCGCACCCTATTGTTGAGTCTAGCTGAGCGGCCAGTCAGTTAACAACCTACCACACCCAACGGAGAAGTGAGTGAATACATTGTACCAATCTAACGACCCAGAGGAAGTTTTGAATGGAAAACAACATAAATGGCAGACAGTAAATACAATAAATGAAAGCAGTTTTTCTCGGCGTTGTATATTTATGAATGTTTCTCTGGAAACAAACCGAGTAATACTATTATTCATACATAATATTTCGGTGACGTAAAACTCCGTTGCCATCTTCAGATGTAGTATTAAGACTTGAAGTTTGCCTAGAGCGCGTTGTTGGAAAACTGGCATGGCAATGACAGACGTTGTTACGTTGCCTAGCAGTATCTCAGACTCATTAGACACTCGCGAAGCACAAGACACAGGTATCAACGCATCACTTAATTGGAAACCACAATCCCGGTTAACAAGACCAGACGCGAGACGAATTTCAAACGCTCCTGTAATGACGCTGTCCCAAAAGCCTCTTGCATGTGCCAACACCTTGGTTGATTCAAAATCAAGTCCATGTCCTTATTCCAAACTATGTCCCGCCACCGCGGATTTGTCCTATTGTCCCACGAGAACATGTCAGGCATGTTCCAAGCAACGTTGTTTAATACGCCGTATTGTCTGGCCGATGTACTTCTTTCCGTATTCACTTTTTTTTTTTTTTTTTTTTTTTTTTTTTGTAACTGCTTTACGTCTCTTTTTAACATCGAGGTCTTTAGAGACGGGAAAGGATGGGGGGGCAAGGATGGGGGCAATGAATGGGAAGGAATTCGGCCATGGCCTTTTGAAGGAAGCATCCCGGCATTTGCCTGGAGTGATTTGGGGAAACCATGGAAAACCCAAATCTGGATGCCCGGACGGGGATTCGAACCGCCGTCCTCCCGAATGCGAGGCGAGAACGCTAACCGTTACACCGCACCGCTCGGTTCCATATTCACATGGAATGCAATAAACTCCCGGTGTACGAAGGGCAAGGCCGTCGTTTGGAGCGTGCAAAATATTCCTTAGTTTTGGTGGTGGTAGGAAAATGGTCTTAATGCATTTCTTGGTAGAACCCTTCCAACCCTCGATGTTGTAACGCCAGAGTACGGCAAGAAGGCTAAGTAATCGTGTGGAACATTATCGCGGTTATTAGTTTTTTTCAACAACGCGTTCTAGGTACCGAGCGTGGTGGGTGAACGGTTAACGTTCTGGCCTCGCATTCGGGAGGACGCGGGTTCGAATCCCCGTCCGGGAATCCAGATTTGGGTTTTCCATAGTTTCCCCAAATCACTCCAGGCGAATGCCGGGATGCTTCCTTTAAAAAGCCCATGGCCGAATTCCTTCCCGTTCCTTGCCCCAATCCCATCCCGCCTCTAATGACCGCGCTGTCGACGAGGCGTAAAGCCGAAGCAAAAAAAAAAAAAAAAAAAAAAAAAGAAAACGCTCTAGGCGAACTTCAAGCCTTACGACTGCACCTGAAGATGGCGACGGAGTTTTATGTCTCCAAAATATTGTGTATGATTACTTGGTTGATTTTCCGAGAAACATTCAAAAGTAAATACAATGTATTGCAACCCACCAGTGTCTCAGGTATTTTACAGAAATCTTGGAAATTACAGTGACGTAGTGCGGGGAGAGAGGGAGAACAACCAATCGTACGTGCGCAAACACTGAGTGAATATGGGGAGGGGGGAAATGCCAGCAAATAAGTGAAGCCCGTGGCTGGAATAACACTAATGTTGAAGAATATTGGCCTATCGCGTGGCGAGTTAATCTGCAGGATCAACTAATTGATGGACGACTCCGGACAAAGGAAGACCCGATCTTTCCTCAGGAAAGATATCGAGGACAGATGCACTGGATATGTGAACTTGGATGTCGAGACGTGATTAATGATTTTGTCTCGTGACTTGCGTCTCGGTACGAAGACATCATCACTGTTGGTGGGTTGTTGCTGCCACGACTGGACTTCTATTCGTGGCCTGTAGCTGCAGTTGTCCGACAACTCTTCATGTCAGCTCATATCACTGGATGGGTTGCTACCAGCTGCCTGAACGACACAAATCTCCGATCACAGCTTCACACGATGATAGACAACCATTGTACGACTACGATCCCTCGCGCTGCTCTCATTAGTCAACGGTAAAGAAATAATTGGCACCACAGTTTGCTAGATCTCACAAAGGAAGGCCGCCAATTGTAAAATTCAGATTCTTTTCATACTGTATGTAATAAAATCTCATGGCCAGATGTATAATGTGGCAAAGCAGTAGCATGCTGTCACGTAACGGTTACCTTCCACCGACCCAAAGTATTGCCTGAATAGCGGAGTGATACACTTTTTTAGTCAGTCGTGCTCGAAGTGTCGCGGAGGGCGCAACGCGGTAGCGTGGTCGGTAGCCACTATAACAAACATTCGTTAAAAATAGTGTGAAGTGTATTTAAGATCGTGGACCTGTTATGTTACCAGTGATCAAGAGTTTTGATTGAACAGTGAGTGTGAGTTTGGGCAGTACAGAGACGTACCGAGAACACTAGCTCGTAATAAGAAGTCACTTGGTGGGAAATGAACTCAATAGTAATCCTTAAGAATTCGGCAATCTTTGGATGGCGAAGTTACGATTAGCCATAGTTATCAAATTTTGGTGGTGGCCAACCAGTTCAAGTGTTTCAATATGACTAGAAATAAACTTACGGTGGATAGAATTATGTTTTAATGAATCTGAATGATTTCTTAGTAATAATTGTCCCACCCTCACCAAGAGCTGGTTTGATGACGACCCTAGCGACCGCGCCATTATCGGATTGTGTAAATTAACCAATTGGCAAATTAAAAAATATATAATCCAACAGCAAATACGCAATTATCTTATTGGACCAAACGGCATTTAAAAAACATATTACATGCATAATTGTTGAAACTGATTCGCCGGGAATTATCAGTATACACATTTGATTAAATAAAAGGTTATCAGCAGTGAGATTCGATCCGGCAACGACGAGCTTATGAGGTTAATGGTTTGCTCACTGCGCCCCTAACGCAGAAAGTATTTGAATGCAACGCAATATTTCAATGACGTTTTTTCTCAACAACAGCGAAGTAGCGCATGTTACTGTTTTGCCACACTACACCTCTGCCCACGACCTTATATAACACACAATAGGGAGCGTGCATAAACCACGTAGCTCCAGTTTGGCCTCCTGTGAACCCCCCCCTCCCCCCCACGTAGCCCGACGTGGTTTTTGCCTCTACCCCCCCCCCCCCCCCTCCCATGTAGCACGTAGCCTTTTTCCCGATTGACTCCAGAAGACATTTTGTACTGTTTTCTCTTGTCAGATTATCATAAATTACATACGGGGATAATTAAATGGCATAAATAAATATTTACATGCTGTTGTGTGTCCTGAATCTCATTTTAACTATGGCAAATAATATGAACGGAAAGCTACGTGGCCTGGTTCGAAACCCCCCCTCCCCCCACGTAGCCCAACGTAGCCTTCCAGCCAACCCCTCCTCCCCCTAGACCGAGCCACGTAGTTTGTGCACAATCCCATATGAATTGAATCTGAATTTTTAAAATTGGCGGATTTGAAAAACCTGGCACGTCTCCCTGTTCCCCATAGAACACGCTTGAAAAACTTTATGCCCTCCGGTGAGTTCACCTATTGTGAAATAATAAGATCTTTGTTAATAATTAAAAACTTCAATCACGTTTCGTTTCTATATTATTGTGGATTTGCACTTATAGTCACTAATAAAGTTTATCTACTTAATTGATCGAAAAATAAACATGTTTAAATATGATAATAAATTAATGGGTTTTTGCCTAGCCTTTCCTTATGGTTTTTTTTTTTATGGCAGTACGTCTCGTCGACATCACATCGAAATCATTAGAGGCGGGATGGGGCCTTTTGAAGGAAGCATCCCGGCATTTGCCCCGAGCGATTTGGAGAAACCATGGAAACGCACACACACACATACACACACACACACACACACACACACACACACACACATTGAACCCACTGGCGCCCAAAATATCATGTTAATTAATTCATAGCACTCACGATTTACGCCGAGGAAATTAGCTCTGGTCTTTGCTGCTATTAATATCTTGTTCTGTTTTCTACTGCCCCGCTGTCCCTTAACTCTGTTCTTACCAATAATTAAATCTTAGTCACTCCTGGCAAAGTAACACTCCAATTACCACCCAACGATTAGTGCATTATTCTTAATTACCTAATTTAGCAGAACCCCACTCAATCAAAGTACTAGCTACAGTTTAATTGAAGCCTAGAACGTGGAGTTATGATAAAATATTATTTTCTTAAATCGTTTCTACAAACAATCGAGAACAGAATACTGAAACATGTTGATGGTTTGTAATAAGATTTTCACCCTATTTTACTGAATCTAATTGCACTTGTCAAAAAAAAACCTCAATTAAAGACTGAAGTGACATATCTTTCAGTTTTGTATGATATTTTGTATGAAATGTAATCTTCATGGGTTCCACGCCGGAAGGTGTTGAAGAAAGACGGGCTTACGGCGGCGTGCTCTGCCGACATCTTCAGGTCTGAAGAGCACGCCTCCGAAAGCTTGTCTTTCTTCAGCACCTTCCGGAGAAGAATCCGTGAATATTTCAGTTACACGCCAGGAAAGCCTTCTTTCACACATCATACTTTTTATACTTTGTAATAAGATATTAAAACCGGCAGCAACAGATAATGTTATTCTTCTCCGTATTCGCATTCTTTACGAATATTACTTGCGTGTGTTGTATACAGGGCTGGGATCGAATGCAGTCATCCCTAAGTCTCCGCGGGGGTTACCTTCCGGAAATGCGATCGGATAACGAAACTGGAATGTAAGTTCCGTGTAGTAAACACCAAGATGTAGATTTAAAAGGATTTTACCCGAAATGACAACAAAAAAAGATTAGAAAAGAACCTTTTTTTTTTTTTTTTTTTTTTTTACTTATTGCTTTAAGCCTCGGTGAAGACTAAGGTCATTAGAAGCGGGATGGGTACAAGGAACGGGAAGGAATTCGGTAATAGCCTTTTTGAAGGAAGCATCCCGGCATTCGCCTGGAGTGATTTGGGGAAACCATGGAAAACCCAAATCTGGATTCCCGGACGGGGATTCGAACCCGCGTCCTCCCGAATGCGAGGTCAGAACGTTAACCATTCACCCACCACGCTCGGTATAAAATCCGTGATATTGTACTTATTTTCTTTCTTTCCATTTCTTTCAGTAATTATTTATAGGGCTCTAATGAATTTGATTTCTCCTATTGATCTTCAGTCCTCTTTTAATAAGAGGGTCAGAATCAAGGGTGCAATCACTTAAGCCTACTGCTGTAGAAGGATACCTACTCTAACGTTTTCATTGAAACATCAGGTTTAACGGTGGACGCTTCCATTTTATCCTTTTATACCGGATCTTAATTCAGATCTCCTGTAGTGTTAACTCCTGTGGATTATGATGAGCTCTTCAAAGCCCTACTTCTCGTGCAATAATCACAATCAGAGTAATCAGTTACACACTTCCAGAAGTCTCCCGTCAGTTACAGCTTCTATGCGTAAATTAGGAGTAAAGGCATTTATCGTAGGAGGTTTAATTTCATTAATTGACTCCTTTAATGTTGACGAGACATTCCGCGATGTCTTAATTTTTCTAGGTTTTTGTAACTGCCAATTCTGATTGACTATTCATAATTTTCAATAGAACCTTGGAGTTTTCAGTACGTAATTGTTTTAGAAATTGCAGTAATATCTTGATCAAATTGCTGAAGAAGTGAGATAGTGTTTGCTGTCAAACACCGTTTTCAGAATTTAGGTGATCTAGTTTCGAGGACTGCCGATGGCCGGGTGGATTTGCCAATCAATAGAAGAACCTTAAATTGTATTTTTGTTGAAGCCATGTAATCCTCCATCTTTTAAATACAACAGTTCCGAAACAAATTAGTAAAAATATCCACTATTTCTCACAAGGCCTACAAAACCTCATCATGATCCTTACCCCATAAAACTCGGGGATTTATTAATAAAGTATATATATTTTTCATATGTTCGTATGCATTCACACAAAACGACAAAGTAGCCTTGTCTTAGCAACTTTCAGCCCAAATGCAGAATTTTCCGTTTTTAGGAAATTTCTTAAAGGCATTCTATTTCAAAAAGATAGACCCATCTTGCCTGCGTAAATAACTGCTCTGGGAGATATCATTTGTAACCTACAAGGTTCTCCAAGTATGTAGGACAACTGTTACATTCCGTATAGGGCGTGTGCTTGACATTATGATGATAAAAGCAACAAAAATATTTCAAGACATGAGTTGCTTGGGGGAAATAGTGCGTTGTTGCTGTTTTCATCGAAATCGTAGAACTTCTTGTTTGATCTTCGACCCAAGTATAGTGTGTGAGCGCATGTGTGAGCGTGTGTGTGTGTGAGTGAGTGAGTGAGTGTGTGTGTGTGTGTGTGTGTGTGTGTGTGTGTGAGCGCGTATTTTTCTTCGAACTTTTTATTTCCCAATAGTTAACTGTATGTTAACAATTTTCCATATCCCACAGAGTCAGACTCTTGTATTGGGATCCATGGAAAATGAATGTATTGTGTTGTGTTGTCTGGAGTGGTTTATTTAATAACTTTTTGTTAGCTAGAGATATTATGCTTTCATTTCTTCTCAGTGTACCTTTTTCAATAACTATAGCACTCTTCTTTTCCTGTTAACAACACATTTAAAACACCACAAATAATAACGCGCAGTTATTAACAGAGTCGAAATAATATGTGCTAAATGAATGGCTACGGGATTTGAGAGCGCTTGTTTTGTTTACGGTGGTAATTTTGAGGGCGGGAATCGAACAGTCGCTAAGTGTACTTGACAATCCAGAGAGCACCATCAATGGCACCAGCTTTCCAAATTTGTTTGAACAGTCTCTTGACCACGGCTAATGGAAACCGCAGATCAAAACATGCGGAATGCGAGGAATTACTGTGTATGCACTGATTCTATATGTTTAACAATGTAATTAAACCACATTTCTACAGTTTCTTTTAAATGAGTTGATAAGTTTTATAAATTATCAAGAATTCCATTAGAATGGCGAACTAAAGGAGCATAATAAGTTAAATATATTCGGATTAGGATTTCTGTACAAAAAATTCGCGAAGAAAAACATTTTCATACACATCTCTTTGATTTTGTAGATATTGTTGATTTAGTAGAGCAAAATTCAGTTTGATTTAATATGTCTTTTTCGCATCACGAGGTAACACTAATGACAAGTACCTTATACCTTTTTCAGTTAATTATTGGCTACACTTAAATTTTAATGAAATGGCTGAGCTTTCTTTTTCTGCTTATGGCTTTGCGTCTCGTCGACCTCGAAGTCATTAGAGGAGGGAAAGGATTGAAGACAAAGAACGCGAAGGAATTCGACTATGGCCTTTTAGAGAAATCATCCCGGCTTTCACATGGACTGATCCGTGGGAACCATGCATAACTCAAATCTTGAAGGCCGGACGGGGAATCAAAACCGCGTTTTCCCGAATGAGATGTCATAGCGTTCCCGCACAGCCACAGCGCTTGGTGGGAAATGGTTGTCATCAGGAAAAAAAGATGTGATTTCTCTGTCGACTGAAACCAGTGTGAAACCATTAGTTGTCTGTATTTTATGACTAGCGGTGAACATTGTACTACACAGTGCTTTATATGTTCCTTTATTTGCGTTAAGAAAACGTTTATGAACCATTTTACAGGTATGTGTGTAGTGTGAATGCTGTATTTTAGAAATTATTATGGACTATATTGTGAAGACAGCAAGGCTAAATCTTGTGACAGTTTTCCTGCTGGTCGTTTCGTAACAAATTCGCTGATTGGATAAGTGGAAACGAGGAAGTTCAAATCGAGACTTTTAGAGGAGTATATTCATTTGTCGCGTGCCAACCTGGATTTCTATCAAAATCGGCGGAGGTGAGGCAATGTTGAGGCAACTGTGGCGTTAGTGGTTCACATCAGCAGTAAATGCGTATACAGGGTGTTACAAAAAGGTACGGCCAAAGTTTCAGGAAACATTCCTCACACACAAACAAAGAAAATATGTTATGTGGACATGTGTCCGGAAACGCTTACTTTCCATGTTAGACCTCATATTGTGGACGGCTGTGATACAATACGCCATTCTCCAGGGCTGCATCAGAGCATCAGGGATTCCATGCGACGGAAGGTGGATGCATGTATCCTCGCTAACGGAGGACATTTTGAAAATTTCCTATAACAAAGTGTTTGAAGTCACGCTAGTACGTTCTGTTGCTGTGTGTTTCCATTCCAGTTTAATGTGATTTGAAGAGAAGTAATAAAATGAGCTCTAACATGGAAAGTAAGCGTTTCCGGACACATGTCCACATAACATATTTTCTTTGTTTGTGTGTGAGGAATGTTTCCTGAAAGTTTGGCCGTACCTTTTTGTAACACCCTGTACAAAGGAGGCGATCAGTTAGCAGGGTCAAACTTGGTCGGTTGGACGCGGTCGACGGACGTCGCTTAGAAATGATCGCCGGCTTGTTATGAAGAATCTAACATAATCTCAAACCCCATCCCTGTGGACGGATGAGACTATCACTATGGCGTCAGTGTGCGGAAAGAACGAACAGTTTTAGCATAGTGTTGGGCGAATACGTCCGTGGATTGTTTTACGCCCGGGTTGCTGCAAAGAGAAGTGCAGTGTGGCCTATTTTGAGTTATTCTGACATTTTTTACAAGTGAGGATATTTATGGGAGTGTAGGAGCCAGAAAACCGTTTAAAAAAAAGTGTGCTAAATTGTATAGTCGTTGGATTACTGTATTCTCTTGTCAGAGGCGTGGAGACATTGTTGAATCTGAATGAATCTGAACTTGTACGTTTTGTTGATTGTGACACTTATTTCAGAATCGCTTTTGCGAATTCGGAGATGTTAGACTAAACATTTGGATTGATGCCAATCCACTTAGAACTTTGCGAACAATAAGCCATCTTTGTGAATAGCTTAAGTGGGATCTTGTGGACTGCTTATGATATTCCCTCGGTAAGTGAATCTCTATCCTGTACCGGAGATCTCATATCAATCTGGAGGCCGTATAACTGATTCAGCTAAGACTTAATATCGTAATAAATAATTAATCAACTAGTTTGTACCAAGCCAGATTGTTAAACTACTAAGCAGCGGATAGAATACATACAATATATTTGTATGAGCCCGGGTGAAATCTTCCCGATCACGTTTCAGTCTGGCTACTTTCAAGTTGGTTGCTTTAAGTTTAGACCTTTAAGTCTGAAAATCTTATGGTGGCGTCCCACGGCCCGCGGTTTTATAGGCCGCGCCATGCAGCCGAAACGTACGGATCAGCACGCGCGACAGGCTAGCCCTCACCACCTCGCAGACCCTTGCCCACCACGTTGCCTAGTGTCGTTTCAGCTACCCGGGCGTTTGATGTTTACCGACTGGGCGAAGGATAGAGACGCGCCATTCCTGCCAGCAAAGGCGGTTTTCTTCCCACGTACCGCTTTTGAAAATTGGACCGGCGTGGCCGGCAAATGCACGGGGCGTGGGAAGCCGTCTTTACTTTCAAGGACACAGTTACTCGTTAAGTTTTAATTCAGCGTATCTCATCACAGAAAGTTTAGAAATAGCCTTTCGAATTTTCCCTCCCATTACCCTAGATTTTGACATTTATATAAAGACAAAATAATTCGAGGCTTATTTCAGCTAGGTATATTTCATCTAGAAACATCAAACTGACGTCATATTTTAACTTAGCTGCCCGTCGAATCGATTTTGTGGACGACAACATCTGAGAATAACTTAATTGTATTTTTTACTTACTGGTGTAATACAATTTGATTCCTGTATTTGCGTTTGATTTAGGATCCAATCCCCTAAGTTTGATAGCAGATATGCTGAATTTCTTTTGAAACTTCTGTCTTCTTATTCATCATTGCTCCAAAGATTCAAAAACCATAGTGAAATGTTGATTGTGTGATTTCGGGATGCAATTGAAAATTTGAATCTTGTCACTGTAATTTGAAATGACGTGCTTTCCATTAACAAAAGCTGAAATGAATGGATAATCGGCCAGTATTTTTGCATGTAGACGCAATGAGCTTATTTCTGTATCGCAAGAAAAACAGGGGGCTGCTGAATTTGACAGACAGATTGCGGATGAAGCCGACAGAAGCGAAACGGAAACAGGAAACGTCGCAGAATTTTTTTTTAATTATTTGTTCTTGTTTAACCTATGCTGTTAAAAAAATGACCTAGGAATGAATTCGTAAGTCAGCTGCTCCACACTGAAATGAAGTTACTATGACTACTAAATTTAACAGTTTTGTTACCATAATGGCAAATACTCTGACGGTGATGCAGGGCTTCATTACAGTAAGAGAATACAGTATGTGGGACTTTAGAAGTACCGTACAATTTTGAACTGATCAGTATGCCAAGTACAACTTTCGACAGTTTCCTCCGTTCATATAGGTACCACACATTCCCCCAGAGCATTCAATTTATGCAACATGATTTCCTGATTATCACCAAAACTAATATAGTTGTTAATCATGAAAAATTTAAGCAAAGAAATATGTTTGTCAGGTTTCCACGTGATAATTTTTCGGTTTCATGAAACAGAATAATCAAGCAGACTTAACTGACCAGTTGAATCCTGCCAAGTAACGTTATAGAAGATGCCATTTTCTCTGTTTTTTGCCATCATCACTATCGGCAAAATAAACTTCATGAAAAGCCATTCCTTTACAACAGACAGTATTAAAACGTGGATACAAATATTGAATTAATACAATCTTTTTCTAGCCTTATAGCTAGAAAAAGTTTTGTGATGAGAAATAATTTTCTGGACAGCATCGTTGAAATTGCAAGAGGTTTTTATTTCTTTAAAAAAAATAAATAAAAGTCATATTCCGCGTCAGCTTTCAGATAACTAATCCTGAGTTATGATAACCAAAAGTTTTTTGTGTTAATAGTTACAGTAGGTTATTGTTTTCAAAAGCCGCTTGGAACGAAACAAATGATGTATTGACGGAATATTGGAAAGTTGGAAGAATATTCATGTCATCTAAAATCACTGTATCTATTACTTCTCATCTTTTGGGTGTTTTACATCATTTGGCATGCTTCCTGTATTATGGACATCTTTCCAAACTGTCTCGTGAGCATATCTTGCGTAGTCCTTGTTCCCAAGTTATCTTTTGTCTGTCTCACCATCCAGTATGTTCCATGTTATGTTTGGCCCACTTGGTTTATCCAATCGTCTTATTTTATGGTTTATGTTTATTAATATTGTTCCATAGATTCCTGCTGAGGACGGACCTCTGGAATGTGGAACATGTCACGGTTAATATATATATGCAATAAAAATAATGATCAAGTTCAGAAAAAAATTATTTTCAAAACTGAATTAAAAAAAAACTTATTAAATACAAATAAATCTTTTATACAAACTCTTGAATGGCGTAGAAGCAATTGTCAATAATATAATAGCACTTTTTTGTTGTAAATACATCTTTATTATCTAGAAACTGATTTACTTCTAGGAAGTTTATTAAACAGATGTGTCTTAGCAGAATAATTAACTCCTCTTCGTACTAATCGCAATGACTTTTATGTTTTGTACAAGCTATTCTTATTTCTTGTATTGAAATTGTATACCTTTCAATTATACTGAGAAGTCATTGTAAGAATATTGAGCTTTTTTTAAAAGTTGTCAGCAAGAAGTTCTTGGTTTTACCCTACACAGCATCCTAATAGCTCTTTTCTCTGTTATGAAAACCTTTTATTTTGTGAAGAGTTTCCCCAAAATAATTATGCCAACGACATAACTGAATCAAAATAAGAGGAACACACCTGTTTCATTAATTTACATTACTATACTTTTCTGACATCGTCTGTTTTTCTCTTCTATTAATAACGTCTTCCTTCCACTTTATGCTCTCTTGTATGATTTTGCTTTGTATACGATTCATCTTTGACATTCTACAGCTTTCTCTCATTACATTCATTTTTAAGCTTGATGTTCAATACTTACGAGTTGTAAATTTCAATTCTTTCAACAATTGTATATAATAATTTGTTCTTGATATTTCTTATTATATTCAACTATCCCAAGATACTGTTTAATCGTCTTAAGGCATTCTATCCCACATTAATTTGGTATTCTGCATATTTTTACAGCTGCATTTCTTAAAGAAAACAGATAATAGGTATTTTAATTCCTTAAAACAGCGGTCGGTAACGCGCGGACCGAGGGTCGCATGCGGCCCGTGACCTCTCTATTTGCAGCCCGTGTCCGTCTTATAAAAATCATATCGAAAGCCCATGTTATAAAATAATAAAATATAAGTGCATAAAAGAGTGAACGCGATCTAACAGCGCAGCGAATGAACTACGCGAACAGAACAATTCCCTCACTCTCTTCTATGATTGAAACAATAGGTCAGCCTTAACAATAATCTTCTTTCGCTCGCCCGCCGTCCGTCCTCGCTGGCTGTGTCATGAGTGAAACAAGTTCTTTCATGTATGCACGATGCCTCTGCGGCCTTAGTAGCTACGATTTAGTTTTTGTTCTGTAACCTACGAGTACCTACTATTTTGTTTACAGTTCGGTAAGTGTGAGATATTGAAAGTTCATACAATTACATAGCGAAATTAAATGACATGTTTTCAACACGGCGTTTATTCTTACAGCGTGTATTTGTCATAAGTTTTACCCGATGGCTACAAAAAAGAGGAAGTTAATTGAAGAAAATAGTGTGTTTAACGATGCATGGACAGATTTATGTTTTTTTATTAATTGCAATGGAAAGCCGCTATGCTTAATATGCAAAAAAAACCTTGCTATACAAAAAGAATATAACGTCAAACGTCACTATGATACCAAGCATAAAACAAAATTTGTGTGTCTAGTTGGTGATTCCAGGGTAAGCAAAATCAACTCACTCAAGTCTTCATTCAAGAACCAACAAAGTCTTTTTAAGTTGCAAATTCAAAGTAACGAGTCAAATATACGTGCGAGTTTAAGGGTGGCGGAAATACTTGTCAAGTCTTGGTGCCTGTCTACCGACAGCGAATTAATTAAACAATGTGCCTTAGCTATGGCTGAAGAGGTATGCCCAAATGAAAAAAAGAAATTTGAAAATATAAGCTTATCTGCCAGAACTTGTACCCGGCGCACTGAAGATTTGGGGGCTAATTTATGCGAAAAACTTCGGGAAAAAGCACAACAATTTGAATGGCTCTCCTTAGTTACTGAAGAAAGTAATGGTGTGTCAGATACTGCCCAGCCTCTAATATTTGTTCGTGCAATTGATAAGTACTTCAACTTGTGTGGGGAACTTTTAACAGTTATGTAGTTTGAAGGGAACGACTACGAGGGAAGATTTGTTTTGTCACTTAGAACAGGCAATGACGTCAATGCAATTAGCGTGGGAAAAATTGGTGAGTCTAACAACTGACGGAGGTAGAAACATGAGTGGGCAAAACAAGGGCCTAGTGGGTAGAATTAAAACAAAATTAGCAGAGATAGGATGTGAAATCCCGTTATTTTTTCATTGCATTATCCACCAAGAAGCGTTATGTTCCAAAGGATTTCATGGAGAAAAGTAATGGACATCGTGATATCCACTGTAAATTATATCGAAATAACGGGTTGACACATCCGAAATGGAAGCAGATCACCAAGATGTCCTTTATTATTCAGAAGTAAGATGGTTAAGTAGAGGTGCAGTACTGAAAAGATTTTTCGATCTCAGAAAAGAAATCAACCCTCAATGGTTAATAGATCTTGGATTTTTGACAGATTTAACTCATGAATTAAATACGCTGAATGTCAAGCTTCAAGGGAAAAACAATCTAATATCTGATATGCATACAGACGTAAAGGCGTTCCAAACTAAAAGCCGGCTCTTCATAAAACAGATTGATGAAAAAAAGTTAGATCACTTCCCGAATTGTCTAAAGGCCGTCGAGGAAGTTAGCGTTGATTTTAATTGGGATAGTGAGAAAATCAAAGACATTTTAATGGAATTACAAGGTCAATTTAGTGACAAATTTGGAGATTTCGAGAAGGTTTCGAACAAACTGAAGATTTTTGCTAACACTTTTTCATGCGATGTTGAGGATGTTCCCAGTAATTTACAAATGAATGTGATTGAACTTCAATCCAATGAGAGTCTAAAAGACGCCTTTTACGAGATGAATGATTTGGTCAAATTTTATGGTAGCTTGGCGTCTGATTTTGTCGAATAGAAAAAGTTTGCTCAGCAGTTTAATTTCAATTTTTGGAAGCACTTATTTATGCTAGCAAACTTTTTCAATCGTCAGTTATCGAAAAATTAAATACGCTTCTCGTCTCACAGATGAGCATTTGAGAGATATATTACGTATTTCAACTTGTAATATGAAAGCTGGCATACAAAAAATAGCCAGTCAAATACAACCTCAAACGTCACACTGAATTTAGTATGTAAGATCAATTTTGTAACTTTTCTTCATTTGTATCCTCATTTGTATTAATAAAATTGAGTTTTCGCATTTTTACTGTGTATGTGCAGCCTCGCCTTTACTTTGTTTTGCCACCTTGTGGCCCTTGCCTGCTAAAAGCCTGCCACCGCTGCCTTAAAACGTCATGCATTCGCATAGACAATTCTTCCCCCTCAGTACCCACAGGAAGATACTCTGTCATTAAAAAACGTATTTGCAGACCCCATTTACTGCACACATCATAACGATTCCGAATCACAAAGCACAGATTCATACGAATATCCCTTATATAAAAATAATTCCATAATATGGAGAATAATACAGTTTTGTTTTTGGTGATTGCCTGGCTCTAGTAAATCAATTCAAAAATTAAATTATAGTTTGTGATCTTACAGTTTAGTTGTATTTAAATGTTACGATCCCACACTGTCAGGGGTTGAATTACTTTCTCTAGGTTAGTATTTGGATAATTCCTTTATTTGTAAAAAAAAAAAAAAAAAAAAAAAAAAAAAAAAAAAAAAAACATATTAAGTCTTACATATATATTTCAACAATACCTTCACTATCTAATTGATAGAAATAAAAGGAAAGTACATTTTAGTTAAGCCACAAGCTGCAGGGTTTAGCATTAAAGTCTGCACTCTTGTTCCAGGCAATATCCAAGAGTACAGCTTGTTGCGGTCCGCTTGTTTCGAATGCAAAGGCTGGGCCTAGGTCCCACACCAATCTCCTACGGAGGGCCGTGCTACTTTTCTAATGCACTGTCCACACCACTGCACCTCAAAGACGAAGCCCGGTGCATTATTCATCATTTCGCCGGCCTGCCCCGAGTAATGACTGCTTAGAAAGCTGCGCTTTTTTTCTTTCCTTTTTGTGGCTGTATCCACTGTAAAAGAGGACACAGTAAGTTTCATACCTTATTTATTTGTGTACTGTTATTTTGCTTCGGTAATATTTAACACTTTGCCATTTCATACGCTGCCATCTAGTGTAATTTACAAAGCAAATATTTTCAAAATAAACAAGAAGATTCTTGTAAAAAACGTTCTCAGGCCTCCCTCTGGATACTTATTAGCATTAAACAAACAAAAAGCTGTTATATATTCACAAAATAATGATTCCATTAGTAAACGGTATGAAATCTTTACGTCATTCTGCATTACTTAGCATGATGATACTGGTGATAAAATTGTTTTAGCCTAAGCAAATAAAATTTGCTTTTTTTCTTCTTCTGGCTTTAAGACTCGTCAACGTCGAGATCTTCAGAGGTGGGAAAGGACTATGGGGAAGGAATGGGAAGGAATTTTTCCATGACCTTTTGAAGGAACCATCCCGGAATTTGCCTGGAGTGATTTGGGGAAACCATGAAAATTTTCTTGTCCTTAAATACTTGATTATGGACGCAGCTAATCCTGCTGATGATGCAACGCTTCAGTTCTTCTCTTTGTACTTACTGTAGTATTATGCTCATCGTCCCCGAATTTTCCTTCACTTAGTAGCATTTACAGATTGCTACGTCGAACATTCTTATTTATTTCTTATGGTCATTGCACAAAAATAATACAATTTAACAATAAATTATAATTAAAATTCAAAATTAACATGGTGTAGCCAATCTAGAGATTGATTTTATATATTAATAAAATCTATCGGTGATTCCCTGAAGGCTCGAAGTGGGCAATCAAATGTCACGTGATGGAGGGTTTGTTTTTTCCTCACCACAGTCGCATCTCGGTGAATCTCTCATTCCCCATGTGTACAAAGATGAAGCAGATCTGCCATGACCAGACCTAACTCTGTTAAGAACTGCCCAGGAAGGTCAAGTCCCTTTAGTGCCTGTTGACTGTCAAACAGGGAGTGCCATTCTGATGGGGCTGAGGCTATCCATTCCAATTTCCAAGCCTCCTCGTGGTACACCCTGGGCAACGTGCTTGCATCGCTAAATAGTCTACACAGTCGGCCTGCAAGACAATCCTGTAGGATCTCCTGGCAACCAGAGCACAGTAATCCTAACGGTTCTTATCAGAACCAAAAGGCAAGAACCCTTGTACCTTCACTAAGGGTTTGCCAACTTAACACGGAAGGAATAAGCCGATCAAAAAGCGATTGCCTTTCAAATTTATTACTTGAACATTCTTATCACCAGCAAAGACACATGAAAGTCAAGTTCGTGATGTGGAAATTGGGTAATAAAACTAAAACATATCTATGAATTCTAAAATACAATAGGCCTAAAGATAAAAATTTGGTTCGATAGTAATGGACAATAACTTTCGGGAAAATACAATGATTATTATAAAAGCATCGTGTTTATCATCATAACAAACAATAGAAAGTACGTTGTTAACTACATAATCTTATTTTTTTTTTTTTTTTTTTGGTCGTTTACTCAATGAAGTGCAACTAAAATAAACTTTGTTTTGGCATACGTGTTTCCATTTTTATTGAATCCATCTATGGTGCCAGTTTGCAATATTGCTAATACTTTACAGTCACCAGGTGTTCCATATCATCTTTCTGTTTCCCTGCTGGAAAAATTGGCACTAAAGATCAGTGAATAAATCGAAAGGCAAGAAGCAAACCAAAATTTGCATTAGTTGCAGTTCACGGAGGACAACAAAACCACTCTGATGACAAAAATTCTTCTCGGGTGTTCTGCCGGAACAGTTCTTCCATGTGTGACGTTTCAACAATAGACTCTGTTGTCTTCATAAGGCGAAAAGGTCGAAGTTGACACTGCAACAGCAAGACACCGAATGTTGCAGTGTCAACTTCAACCTTTTCGCCTGAGGAAGACAACAGAGTCTGTTGTCGAAACGTCGCACTTGGAAGAACTGATCCGGCAGAACACTCGAGAAGAATTTTTGTCATCTGTACGCCGGGAAATACTCAGTTCTTACAGCCACTCTGCTGTCGGGACTGGCTGCCAATGAGATTGTGACCACTGTTAAGGTAAAACTTTGCTTTGTGTACTTTTTTAAAAGAAATGAATATTACGGTGATACACCTGTGGGAGATAGCTATCATTGAATACTCGGCTTAGTGCTCTGAATGTGGTAGCTCTATTTAGCGTTCTCGCCTCGCATTCGGGAGGACGGCGGTTCGAATCCCCGTCCGGGCATCCAGATTTGGGTTTTCCATGGTTTCCCAAATCACTCCAGGCAAATGCCGGGATGCTTCCTTCAAAAGGCCATGGCCGAATTTCTTCCCATTCCTTGCCCCCCATCCTTTCCCGTCTCTAAAGACCTCACTGTTGAGAGACGTAAAGCAGTTAAAAAAAAAAAAAAAGGTTAGCTCTATACGGTAAAACTGAAATCATTCTTATGTTACTAGACGTCACTATTTCTTATCAGTGCGTCAGGTTTCGTATTGCATGATTTTGTTTTTTGTTTTTTTGTGAAGTAGCCTACGGTTTTAAAGAACCTTGTAACACTATCACTAACCCTCCAATCAGTTTGTTATTATTTTTAATACTGAATTATCTAACATTCATTAGATTTCAAATATCCTGAATGATTGTATTAATATTTGTGACTAAATTTTGTAATACTGGTGGGTTTCCACAGTCTGTGGCTTGTTTAGTAACCGGGGTAGCATAGTTTTGTTATATTAGTTGTGTAACAATCTTTGACGTTGGGCAGCATAGCTGTGTGGCAGTGATTGTTGGTTGGGCGCCTGCATTGTACGAAGGCAGTCGGTGTGTCATAACGCTTGGAGGTGGTTGTGCGCCTCTTCGTACACAAACTAAAACATCTTGTGTCAATGTAACATAAGTGTCTTATAAGTTGTAGCATGAACGCTATTAATTAAATAGAATAATACACAGACGGAAAAAAAAATCCCAACACCAAGAAAGACTTGTGTTAGATAAACGAATTTGGTAGGCGTGTTTATACATCTGAAAGATGACATCGATTCAAATTTCGCGCTTCGCGCATAAGTGTGGCGCTAGTAGCGCTACTCAGAGCTTGCAAATCAGGTTTGCTTTAAATACGCGCTGTAAAGTTTGTGAACGTTATTTACCGCTGAGATTTGACATAGTGAGTTGATGTTAGCCAAGAATGCCTTTAAGAAGACGAAGAAGCCATTATCAACAGCTCACCGAGTTTGAACGAGGTCGTGTAATAGGGCTACGAGAAGGTGGATTTTCTTTTCGCGATATTGCAGAAAGACTTGGCCGGAATGTATCCACTGTGCATGATTGTTGGGTGCAGTGGTCAAGGGATGGTACTGCCTCAAGAAGACCGGGTTCCGGGAGGCCACGTGGCACTACTGAGAGGGAAGACCGCCGTATTCGGCGTACAGCTGTGGCGCATCGTACTGCGTCTGCGGCAGAAATTCGAGCTGCAGTTGGTACCACAGTGACACAACGAACTGTTAGAAATCGGTTACTTCAAGGACAGCTCCGAGCCAGGCGCCCTGTAGCGTGCATTCCACTGACTACAAGCCATCGCCGTTTGCGACTCCAGTGGTGTCAAGCCAGAGCTCATTGGAGGACGGAGTGGAGATCTGTTGTGTTTTCTGATGAAAGCAGGTTCTGCCTTGGTGCCAGTGATGGCCGAGTGTTGGTCAGAAGGAGGCCAGGGGAACGCCTGCAACCAAACTGTCTGCGGCCTAGACACACTGGACCTACACCTGGAGTCATGGTCTGGGGAGCAATTTCCTATGACAGCAGGAGCACTCTTGTGGTTATACCAAACACACTGACTGCAAATTTGTACGTCAGTCTGGTAATTCAACCTGTAGTGCTGCCATTCATGAACAGCATTCAAGGGGGAGTTTTTCAACAGGATAACGCTCGCCCTCATACCGCTGTTGTCTCGCAACGTGCTCTACAGAGTGTCGACATGTTACCTTGGCCTGCGAGATCACCAGATCTGTCTCCAATTGAACACGTATGGGATATCATTGGACGACAACTCCAGCATCATCCACAGCCAGCACTGACCGTCCCAGTATTGACAGCACAAGTACAACAAGCATGGAACTCCATACCACAAAGTGACATTCGAAACCTGTATGACACAATGCATTCACGTTTGCAGGCTTGCATTCAAAATTCTGGAGGTTACACCGGCTATTAATTTAACAGTATTTCACATTTGAAATGCATTTTCTTGAGCTTAAATTAACCTGTGATCTTGAAAATTTAATCAATTAAACATGTTAACTTGACAAATGCATTGTCCAAATTTCATTACTCTACAATAATTTTTTCTTGGTGTTGGGATTTTTTTTTCCGTCTGTGTATTTCTACAAGAACAGTGAGGTTTTTCATTTCCAGACTATGTCAAAATACCTCTCAGTCTGTTTATCCGAGTTAACGGCTTCATGTGTTAAAAGAGGATAATTTAGGCCGGTTTCCTCTAGACAACACACCGTCGTCCACTGTCAGGATAGATAACACACCAGGGAAAACTCATTACCTGCTGCATGAAGGAGCAATAACCGCAATGAGTGATCTACTGATTTTAACTTAACCTCCATATCTTTGCTAAAGAACTATGTTCATTTCCTTTTTTTTTTTTTTTTTTTTTAGAACGGTTTTCTTACTGTGAAGTCAGAAGCATAAGTATCATGTCACCATTAATTTAAAAAATATGGTATACCGATATTCATCAGACCAGAAAAATCTACAACGACATGTTCTTTCATACTGAATATTTTTTTATTTCTCGGGAAGAGACGAGGGGAAGGAACTGGAAGGAATTCGGCCATGGCCTTTTGAAGGAACCATCCTGTATCCGCCTGGAGTGATTTGGGAAAACTATGGAAAACCAAAATCTGGATGGCCGGACGGGGATTTGAACCCGCGTCTTCCTGAATGTGCATGCTGAATAAGCATAAATTTACAAATCTAGCTTTGTTTATAACACAGATTTGTGTCTACAAAGTAGTTTTACAAGGAACATGAGATGCTGTAGTGTATGACACTTACAGTACTGTATTTCATCATAACAGTTAATGTAAATATCTTGTGTTTATTTTCTTCTTTGACATACTTGATAATTAGATACATATTATGGAGGTTTTCCAGAAGATGTTTATCTGTTGATACTATCTGATAATGTATTACTGTTCTTTTGCATCACGCAGTTACTAGCCAACCACTAAAATAGCCCAAAGGCAGGATGAAGGCACTAACTTCTGTGAACACGGACTGAGGAAGACTTAGAGGCCGGTGGGTAAACTTTTATAAACGTATTTGGAGTAGCTGGGTGCTTGTTACGGACCACGTTTCTTGGGAGAAGTTCGAAACCGGAACCAGAGAAACTAGAACCATTTCAAGTGACAAAGATCCAAATGATGTTCCCTTAGAGTTTGAATCGTTAGGACTTCTTTCACTCCAAAAAAAATAAAGTAATTTCTGTCCATCATTATACGAATCAAATAAAAAGAAGTAGCTTTGCAGATGTAAATAAATTTCCAACACGTGTTATTTCCTAGGAAGAAAATATTATTTTCGAAATCTTCATCAATATCCGTCTCACTGGAAGAGAAGATAAGAAGAGAAACTAACTCAAATTATCATGTATCGGATATCAAGATCTGCATATCGTTCAATACTATTATATTTGCTTTATTTATTTGTGCATTATTGAAATAAATAATCATGTGAAACTAAAACAAAATTAGTTTTCGTTTTCCATTAGAAATACAGAAGCTTCACATCTATTTAAAACGAATTTTTTTTTTTTTTACTTTACATTAGTTGTTCACATTATTCCTTAGTATCTTGTTAATAATTTAACTAATACCGAGCTATAACAAAAATACTTTGGCTTCCTTTGAAGTGAGTGCAGTGCTAGAGTATATTTTGTCATTGATGAAACGTTAAATGACATCATTATTGCCATAAGTCCCTGTATATTTTAAGCAAACAACTAGCTTTTTTATTTTTATTTATTAATAGTTCCAGCATAAATCGAATTTATTTAATGCCATTTAATAAACCCCAAAACATTTTGTTTATCGTGCACATTTCAACTGACAAAGCAATGATAAATTCATGTTTAACGGATAAAATAGTTTTTCACAGGATGCTACACTATTTTATATATAGCATGGAATAAAAATCACGACTTACATTAGAAAATAATTTCTACTGAACCATTAAAAGATTTAAATCCAACAAAAATAACCGTCTGGAATGTTATATTATTAATATCTGTGATTTTCTGAATGTAGGTGTGTAAGCCTTATTTGAATCATTTCTAACAATTTCAACGCTTAACTGTTCGGAGTAAAAACTTAATTGGGACAGATTGTGATGCAACATGTAAATCAGCTAAAAATGTAGGGATGGCTAAGTGCCAACTTGAACCAAAACCTGAATATTTTCTAAAGTTGATAAGTTCCGTAAGGGATTTTGCTGTGTTAGTGATGACACACCATTATCGTCTGTATACTCAGAAAAATACAGTAACTTAATTATACGATTTGATGCTCTCTTATAGGAAAAATGAAATCCGTTATTTTGTTTTTGAGGTAAGTTATTGGATTCCGTACCAATTACGAGATTGTGATCTAATTGTGAAAGGCGAAATGTGGCTGGTGCGAGTCTTAATGGTAACCTTGTTAGGCGGAACTCGGTTCTCAGGGGGTGTGAAATAGCATTAAGATGGCGACCCTTAATGAGGAGGCGGAATTCAGTTGTGTCAGAGAAACATTCGTCTGATATTAAAGCCCCAGGGAAATATCTGAATCACAGACTGTGCCCTGGCTGAAGTAGCGGTGTAGAATTTACTGAAAGTTACCTTAGTGCAATTTCTTTATACCTTTCACTTTACAATGTACTTTTAGTTATAAGAATGTTGAATTACTTAATGTGTTTTGAAAGAAATGTACGTTCCTTTCCGATATCGATGTTGTGAATACGTCATGTGTACTAATATTATAAATGCGAAAGTAACTCTGCCTGTTTGTTATGTTTTCAGGGCTAAACGGCTAATCCGATATTGATGAAATTTGACAACGAGACACTATTTGTCTTTAGGTAGGTCATAGTATACTTTTTTCTGTATGGATAATATATTTTGTCATGTAATTTTGAAAACTAGCTGAACGGTGATAGATAGGCGCATAACACGTGTAAATCTCTGTTATGCTCTGCAGAAGAGCTGTGTAGAGGCTCAGTGATTAAGACGATTGTTTTTTTATGTTCTGGGTCGGGTGCTGCGTTCAAATCCCGGTGGGAGCAGGAATTTTTTTAGAGCTGTTTTTGGTCATATGAGCGTTACATTGTACGGATTCCACGACAGAGGTGAAATCTGTGGCAAATAGAAACACTGTCAGGTAGGCGGCTGAACAGTCCTTCGGGACTATACACGTTTAATTGCGAAAGCTACTCTCTCTGTCTATCTGCTATGTTTTTTTATGACTAAACCGCTATACTCACATTGATGAAATTTAACAAAGAAAATCTGGCCTCACATTCGGGAGGACGTAGGTCATGGAATCCAGATTTGGGTTTTCCATGGTTTCCCCAAATCGCTCAAGGTGAATGCCGGGATGCTTCCTTCAAGAGACCATGGTCGAATTCCTTCCCGTTCCTTGTCCCCCATCATTTCCAGCCTCTAATGACCTCGACGTCGGCGAGGCGTAAAGTCATAATAAAAAAAGTAAATAATTTATTTTATTAGATAGGATCCAGTATACATTTTTCGGGAAAAGTAACATTATTGTCAGTAAATTTTGAGAACTAACTGAATTGTGCCAAGCAGACGCATAGCGTGTGTAACAGTAATGTCACATCGGTCGCTCCAGCTGTGTTTCTCTAGCAGTCTGTTAGTGTAAGATCTGTTCATAAATTTCGTTTACAGACAAAACATATTATATGGCATGGATGTTGATTTCCGCTACACCAGAATATTATTTTGTGCCTACCTAAAAGTTTATGGCATCGGCATATTTTCTCTTCTTTTTTGACATGCCTCGCAGAGCACGAGCAGCTAAAGCTATTAGAAACTAAGAATCCGACCTCATGTTGAAGAAAAAAAAACAAGGACAACCTAAAAGATGCCCACAGTAAACCTCCCTCCCACTTTAGTGTTTTGCTGTTTTTTAAACGTGTTAAAAATTGATTCTCTTCATGAGACATGTTCGATGGCATAATGATATTGTGAAGGCTTCTGCGTCAGATTATCACGGCTCCGTATTTTTTGGGATACGTTTTACATAACTTATATCTTTCTATATCCAATTCTAGCAATGAAATTCTAAGTCTATGTGTACGAAGTCGCGAGTAACAGCTGGTTGTTTATAAAATAGCATGTTATCGATTAAGAAGTCAAACATTCTAAATAAACCCTTTATTTAATATCTTCCAGAAGAGATATAATCCACCTTATCAACCGTGGAAAGAATCACTGTATTCGGCTCTTGAGACAGTATTATCTGATTCGAGTCCGGTGACGGAATTTTCATGACTCAAGGCCTGGTGAACGAAGTGAGGTATGTGGTGGTATACGATTCCTAATCAACATGTTGTGTACAAGAACCAGAGTGAAATCCCAAAACTTCTCAGCAGTGTGTATGGAGTGAGGGCATACGAAACTGTTGACGGTGATTCGTTTGTTGGATGGTGTATTGGTAGAATAGGCTTGAGAGGGCAGGCACCAAGTTTCACGATTGTCTTCCTTTAATCTCTTACCCTCAACAGAAACAACACACTACACTTAACAAACACACCGTCACAATTATCCGCTCATGGAGTATAATATCTACACACTTTTAGACTGGTATAAAGGGGGAAGGCAAAGAGGAAAACACACTATTCACATTTTCCTGGGACTTTGCTACGGAGGGTATTACCCACCACCGGGTCTGGCACGCACATATTAAGGAGTACATGCAACTGTCGCTTATTACATCTTTAATGCCAAAATAAATGTAACCAAATTTTTAACATCCTTGGATTATTTTTAATATTTAAGTCACCTCTTTTATACCCATCAAAAACAAATCTTTTTCATTTTTGGTATGTCCAAAAAAGAAGAAATTAGGGCTTTGTGGTTTGATATTTGAATTACATCTGCGCTTTTGAGAATTACGTACATTCTGCCAAAGGAAGCCTTTAACAATCCAAAAACGGGTCTCTTAATTTATTTGATTCTTTGTTTTCTATTACTTCGTACTAAGTCAGTTGCCTAACTCAAACACGAATTAAAACTTAATGTAACATATGTGTGAAATTTATCAAATCAAAACGAAGATCGGGAGGACGCCAGTTCGAATCCCCGCCCGGGCATCCAGATTTGTGTTTCCCCAAATCACTCCAGGCGAATGCAGGGATGCTTCCTTTAAAAGGTCATGACCGAATTCCTTCCCGTTCGTTGTCCCCACACCCATCCGCCTCTAATGACCTCGCCGTCGACGAGGCATAAAGCCATAAATAATTAAAAAAGAAGGCAAAATATCTTGTCTGTTTGTAAGGAAATAAACTATTTTTAACTTTTACAGCGGCCCATTCCACTAATTTCATCAATAAATAGAACAATGAAAAAAGGGAAATCCGTTTAAATTACCACTGATATATCGCGGTAGTAGTTACCAAAGAATATAAATTAAGCTAAAGCGTCGAAACAGTTAGTAAGCCATCTCGTAAATGTGTTGTTTTGATAACAACGCGGAGGCCTGGTTTTGACGGCTAGCCAATAATTATTAAAAGTCTCTACTAATCTAATATCAGATTGTAATAATCAATCTGTTAATCAGGAATTTAAAATAATAAATGACTGCAAAAACAAATTTTGCGAATGTTTTTAAAAAAAAAAACTTTGATATTGTTCCTTCCTGGTGTATTTTGTCAACGACCAAGGTTAATAACGAGCATCTATCATCAGGAAGGGAACTAGGTGGCACAAGCTATCTGAGAATTGTGTAATCAATGGGCTGATGTGTTTTTTTTTGTTTGTGTTTGAAAGATTTATTTTTAATTACGAGATGCCATATGATTCCGGAAAATTTTAAAGCATTATTACAGTCTTAGGGTGGCGGTTTTTTTATTCGGACGTGTTTTTTCAGAGTGTTGGTCGTTATCTATAGTTTCCGTTGGGTTACGACCTTTTTATCCACTACCTTCAATTTAATCATAGTTATTTCACAAACAAATAAAACATTTATTTAGCTATGTTTCCATTTATAGTCAAGACACCCTGCCACCATCAAAACCTAACCTATATCTTCGAAAAAATTTCAGTAATTATTAGTTCTGCTGTGTTAAGATCAGGTTTGGGCTGTGTTGAGCACTTGTTATGACTTATGCTCAATTAGAACATGAGAAGCAATCAAAACAACAAATAATAATTTCTGGTTGTTTCTTGCTAACGCTTCAGCGGTTAATCAAGAGTGTTTTAATTAGCCATTATTCCTGTGTTTCCGCGATGCGTACACGCTCGAAATTTATACTGGAAATTGCCCAGAAATGCATTTTGTGCTCTAAACTAGTAGCTCACACTCATTCGCTCAATACAGAATTCTAAGGAAGCACGAAGCCGGCAGCCTGTAAAACTCTACAATGTCTATTGTTCGAATATATTGATGCTGTTTGTGATCTGGATTAGAAATGATCAAGCGGAAACACTTAATAAGTGTCAGTTCAGATGGACAGATGGTAGCTGTTTCCAGTGCTGATCATAGAAACTTATCTATCAAGTAAATCAGAAGGTTCTCAGTTCGTTCGATTCAAGTCCTCACACAGTTGCTTCACGTACTTTAATTTTTCGTATCCTACAGAGTTCTTCACATTGATTATTCCGTCGTTTGATTGTTTACCAACCCCGCGCATCTTAAAATCTGACTAATTCCTTTTCCAGCCAACTATTTCCAGAAAATTCTAGTTTTGTAATTTATGCATTAATTTAATTTTTAACTTTCTTCGATAACACTGTTTTCCAATTGATTAATTTTTCTTTGTCATGTACAGCTTAAGTCCAAGCTTCACTTCCATAAAACATTGCTCTATATGAATACTGTTTTAGAAAGTTCTTTCTAACTCTGGAAAAATTCTTTCTCTTTCAGAAGAAGGCCTTTTTGTTTATAGTTTTGTTCCGATTGTGCATCGAGTGTGATTTTATTTCTTAAGTAACAAAATGTTTTTATTTCTTCTACTACATCTGTTCCTATTTTTGTATTAATTCTGCTTTGCCTTTTATCATTTCTAATGTACATGAATACATTCATATTACCTTTTTTATGTTAACATTCAGTTTCTCTTACTTTATTTAGTTCATATTATTCAGTAATTTCTCGAAATAGTCTTATTTCCTAAAAGACTATATGAACAGCAAATTGTTTCTCATACGATCTTTAGGCGTAGTTAAAATTTTTATTCTGTCAAGTTATAAAT
>CM061921.1:60042318-60067083 GCA_031002005.1 Vandiemenella viatica
AAGATTTAATAAAATATATACTATCTTATTATTTAATTAGGATAGGTGAAATGACAAAAGAAAAATCTGGTAAAATGATTTTATTCTTTACTGTTTACAATTCTGCATACATCATTAAGTACAATCAAATATTTTATGCAACTATTTCATTCCTTAATTGCCCAAAGTCAATTGTAGAACTGTAAGACACATGAATAGGATGAACGTTGTTGATGTGCATATCCATTAACTTCGACACTGAGGCAGTACATGTGTAGTAGTCACTCAACACTTTGTCAGCCAATTCACTCACAAACACCTTGTAGTATGCTGATGCGATTTAAACACTTTAGTTAATAAGGTCCACAAACATCATATCCAGGTTCATAATTCTTAATTACAATATTATTTACATCATCAGATACTAACAAATTTTTATATGCAATGAGTTCAAGTCTTAATTGCGCATAATCCAATGATGAACTGTATGTCACTTGAGCTACACGAACATTATTAATATGCATGTCAATCAGTTTTTGCACTGTAGCCATATTGAAGTCTCGTAGCACTTTATTAGCTAGAATGTCCACAAATTCAGTATAATATCGTGCCACCAAGTAGCCCCACTTCTGCTTGACGGTCAAGGCGTTGGTCACGGTCGGCTGCGCGTCGACGAAGTTCCTCCAAGTAGACTGGCCGAAGAAGACGCCGCTGGCAGGATCGTCATTGAGGTGGAAACAAACAGTCTTCACCCCGGCAATCGTTCGGCAGGAGACAGTGTGCTCACCAAGTGGGATGCTGTCAGTGCCGGCGTTGAATAACTCGGACACTACGTCCAATACCTGGATCAGGACGTTCCATTCGTCGTATGTTAAAACAATTTTATTGTGTCCCACTTTTTCCAGAACAACAACAGGTTCAAACTCGTGTTTGGACGATAACCCTATCGTCAAACGTTTCGTATCACCAGCGTTGAGTTGGTAGACAGAGGAGAACAACATCACTAGACGAGGCATGGCTGCAAACTGACGCCGGGTGGGGCTGCAGCTGCGAGGGAGCGATAATTGATGGCTTCCGGGTGTGGTGCAGCTGTGTGCATTCAATTACGAACCCGCATCATGCAGCTGCGAGGGGAGCGATAATTCGAGTGTGGTGCAGCTGTGCTCATTCAATTACGAACCCGCATCATGCAGCTGCGAGGGGAGCGATAATTACTGGCTTCCGGGTGTGGCGCAGCTGTGCACATTCAATTACGAACCCGCATCATGCAGCTGCGAGGGGAGCGATAATTAAGGGCTTCCGGGGTGTGGCGCAGCTGTGCACATTCAATTACGAACCCGCATTCAATTAAACTCCCCTAGTTCCTCGGCTCCCCTCCGCTCCAAACTGTCTGCAAAGACAGGTCCATAAGAATACATGGGGAAAAAACTGTCCGCTGACCGCTGTACATAAGGAAATAATAAGATCAATCTGAGGTTACAGATGTGAGACCCCCTCCCCGCAATTCAATTAGCATTAATTAAAATCAATTAAGGCTCCCCGCCATGGGGGAAAAAGTGGGCTCACTCCATCCTCCATAAGAATACATGGGGAAAAAACTGTCCGCTGACCGCTGTACATAAGGAAATAATAAGATCAATCTGAGGTTACAGATGTGAGACCCCCTCCCCGCAATTCAATTAGCATTAATTAAAATCATGGGGAAAAAACTGTCCGCTGACCGCTGTACATAAGGAAATAATAAGATCAATCTGAGGTTACAGATGTGAGACCCCCTCCCCGCAATTCAATTAGCATTAATTAAAACCATGGGGAAAAAACTGTCCGCTGACCGCTGTACATAAGGAAATAATAAGATCAATCTGAGGTTACAGATGTGAGATTGCAGCGGCTCCCCTCCTTAATTCAATTAAACTCCCCTAGTTCCTCGGCTCCCCTCCTTAATTCAATTAGGACCCCACGCAATTAAATTAGCCTTAATTAAAATCAATTAGGGCTCCCCCCCACGCAAATCAATTAAAATCAATTAAAATCAATTAAGGACCCCACGCAATTCAATTAAAATCAATTAAAATCAATTAAAATCAATTAAGGACCCCACGCAATTCAATTAAAAAAAAACAAGATGGCGCTGCGACCCCCTTCACCCACTACTGAGATTATGAAACTGTATTTTCAAGTAAATAAGTTTCTCCTTCATTTTTTTTAACTGCTTAACGTCTCTCAACAGCGAGGACTTTAGAGACGGGAAAGGATGGGGGGCAAGGATGGGGGCAAGGAATGGGAAGGAATTCAGCCATGGCCTTTTGAAGGAAGCATCTAGGCATTTGCCTGGAGTGATTTGGGAAACCAAGGAAAACAAAAATCTGGATGCCCGGACGGGGATTCGAACCGCCGTCCTCCCGAATGCGAGGCGATTCTCCTTCATAAGGAAGCGTCCATAAACCACGTAGCTCCATTTTGGCCTCCTGTGTACCCCCTCCCCCCTCCCTAGCGTGACGTGGCATCCGGCTCTGCACCTCCCACACTCCCATGCGTGGCACGTAACTTATTTCCATATTGATTTCAGAAGTCATTTTTTACTGTTTTCCTCTCATCAGACTATCATAAATTACATACAGAACTAATTAAATGGTGGAAGTACATATTCACATGCCGTTGTGTGTTCTGTACCTTATTTTAACTGTGGCAAATAATATGAATGAAAAGCTACGTGACTTGGCTCGGAACTCCTCACCTCCCCCCCCCCCTCCCCACGTAGCCTAGCGTAGCTTTCTAACCAACCCCTCCTCCCCCTAGACCGAGTCACGTAGTTTATGGACGCTCCCAAATCAGTAAAAACAGCATTGTATGCAATCGTAGGCTTAACGTCCTCTTCCTATGGAGAATTTCGGTTTTAATTCCCTCAATACAGCAATTACGTAGAAACATGTGACACTGCAAACCTCAATTCAATGCCACAGCGACAGTTGTTTGGTACACTTTTGTCGTTCTTGTAATTTTCTATGTTTTAAAAACTATTCCATAACCGAAGTTAAAAAATAATCCGTGTCACATTTCGCAAACACTATCCAAAGCCGCTTACGCTGAAGTCTGAAAAGTTTTCGTTATAGATTTTATAGTATATCGAAACGAAATTAATATAGTGATTTGTAAGACTTGTATTTGGCTGTACTGAGTCAAGAACGCCAATTTTTTGTGTTATTTCATATTTTGTAGATAGCTGAGGTAGGAACTTTTTTATTTCACCTTCGTACAAGGCCACACTCAGGACGGTAACAGCGATCGAAGTGTCATCAGTCGCGGCTGCTTAATTCAGTACTGTGGTGCATTAAATCCACTCAGCCGCACTGCTGCCTGGGTAATATAAGTGTCCAGAGCTCTGTAGCACACCGCACCAGAAGATGGTTTTGGAATAAGTTGGATGACACTTGGAAGCAGGCGAATCGTTTGCCGCAGAAGGGACACTTCAGATTACGCATGGGGGTGGGTGAGGGTGTGGGGAAGCGGGGAACTTTCTGCAAAATCAGCAGCCAGTCACGAAGAGAAGGGATGCAACGTGATAGAGCGAATGGACAGTGTCATCTATCTTTTTGAGATATTTATTTTAAGTGAGTGGGAATCGAAGCGAGAGAAGCCGTTATGACAATTCACCTGGATGGTAGAAAGGTGTTATTAATACAAATTATTGCTGTTTCAACAATGAAGGTCTGTGAGAATGCATCGCAATTTTTTTCCAAGAAAATTTTCACAGCGTGTAATTTCTTCAACAAATATTGATTCGTGTTACGTGCAAAGAGCTTATGAGAATACTTTTTCAGAAGCAAACCCGACAATTAGGTACACGCAAGCCGCAATGATATTTTTCACATGTTCACTCTGGTTTTGAATAAGAGTTTACGGGCATTCAGGAGATTCGATTTAAGATGCACTGTTCATGAAAGTTGACGAAGTAGTGCGAGATCAACAATAAGTAGGTATGCCACGTGGAATATGCACACTGTCTGTGCCTGAAATTACGAAATAGAGGGCTTGCAGAATGAAACAGACTAAGCGTTTTTTATGCATTGCAGTAAATGTCGTCAGCAATCCGAAGACATTGTTGCACTTTCTTCTTAAAAGAAAAACTGGGCAAGCTTGCATATTCACATGCTTTTAACAAGAAGCTACGACTAAATTTGTAGAAAAGTAGAAAACCACGAATTTACCTCACCATTTCCCATTTCATGTTATTTTTTCGATAGTGGCTGATTTTGCACCTTTTCCAGTGTTAAAGCAAACACACACGACTAAATCCATTCACGTAGATAAGGGAGCGTCCATAAACTACGTGGATCGGTCTAGGTGGGTGAGGGGTTGGTTGGAAAGCTACGCTGGTTCCGAGCCAGGCCACGTTGCTTTCCTTTCATATTATTCGTCACAGTTAAAATCAGGAACAGAACAACGTTTGAATATTTGTTTCCGTCATTTAATTATCTCCGTATGTAATTTACGATAGTCTGACAAGAGAGAACAGTACAAAATCTGGAGCCAAAAGGGAAAAAAAAGCTACGTGCTACGCAAGGGGGGTGGTCTCGTCGGGAGGGGGGGGGGGTTCGCAGGATGCCAAAATGGTGCTACGTGGTTTATGGACGCTCCCTAACACCTTGTGTGTATACACCTTGATAATGCCTCAAAACCTACAAGTTAGGTAATGATCATATGTTGTGACTAGCGAAGTTAAAACAGCAATTGACACATTTGGTAAATCGCCTTTCATGGATATACTAACAGTAACACAACATAAAATGCTACGTACCAGTAAGGTGGCGTCCATTATTACGTGAGGTAAAATCGGAGGTAGGGGGGGGGGGGGTTTCCTGCGCAGTCTCACTAAATCTCGCACCGAGAGTGGTGGGTGAGTGGTTAACACTCTGGCCTCGCATTCGGGAGGACGCGGGTTTGAATCCTCGTCTGGGCATCCAGATTTGGTTTTTCCATGGTTTCCCCAAATCACTCCAAGCGAATGTCAGGATGCTTCCTTCAAAAAGGCCATGACCGAATTCCTTCCCGTTCCTTGTCCCCAGTCCCATCCCGCCTCTAATAACCTTGGCCGTCAACGAGGCGTAAAAAAAAAAAAAAAAAAAAAAAAAAAAAATTCCCTCCAAAAATTACGGTTCGTCATTTGTAAACCGGCAAGTACGAGTCGAACCAGGTGCAGTTATGGTGCTTTGCTCTAATGCAGTAAAGTAAATTCGTGTGGTTGTAAGACCCGGTGATAGACTTTCTTATGGGCTGCACAAACCACTTCTATCGTAGCCACGATAATACTACCGGGTACAAGGGACCTACAGTTTAACGTGGAATCCGAACCACGGAATCATTCTGGCGTACCTCACATTACACAGCAAACTGTTTCAGAGGTTAGGGCTGGGTTGAGGGTTCCGAGACAGGGACTGGGGACTTTTCGATCTCCAGTCAGACGTCTTAACCACTGAGCCACCAGACCTCTGTCCTTAATCTAATGACTTTATTAGATTCAAGCTGTTGTACGTAGCTTCGTTTGCGTGGACTGTAAAAATACAGACCGCTCTTTTAAGTCAACAGCGTCAAGATCAACAGTCTCAGTGGCTCACTGAACACAAATTGTTATTAGATGAACAGTGTCCACAGCAAAACATAGTGTTATTTTCCCAAATCATGCGATACCTGTCGTACTCTATAATCACAATAAACATTTTGACTGTGAGATGTAACCTGCAGGTAGATAATTTCTAATTTGAGGACTTCTTGTTCCTATCCAGTGTAAGGCCTGATGGCCTGTTACGGTCTCATTCCATCTTCTTCCTGGTCTTCCTACATCTCTCCTGCCCCCGGATGGTATTTGAGATTTTTTTGTGAGATTCGGTCCATCTTCTTCCTTAGCGCATGGTCTGTCCAAGATGTCCTGTAGGTTTTCACAGTTTGGAGAACTGGTTTGACTTTGAGTTGTTTAAGGATTTCATCAGATCTCTTTCTGTCTCGTAATGTGTGGCCAGCTGTTCTCATGAATCGTACCTAAGCCGCCATTAGCCTCCGTTCTTCACCTTTGCGGAGTGCCCAGGCCTCGCTGCGATACAGTAGGGGAGGTAACAGGAGGACTCTTATGTTTCAGTTCTTTGCTTTCCGATGTCACAGCGTCCAACATTGATCGAAACCTCGTCGAAATTCGACTAGTACTTTTTGCGTGAATCCCATTCAGTCCAACTTGCAGACAGACACAACATTAAAAAACAGTTGATTCCTTCTGTGTAGCTTATTCATAGTACCCCACACTATTTTTTTTCTAAATATCTTAAGATTACAGTGATTCTCTTTGTTACAGTTTTAATATATGTACCCTATTTTTAAACCTATTGCAAATTGATTCGCTTTATGAGACAGGTTCGATGGTAAAATGGTATGGTGATGGCTGGCCACTCATTTTTTGCCGACTCGGTGTTGTTTAGGACAAATCGTACGTAATTTACAGCTTTCTGTATCCAGTTCTGGCAATGAAATTCTAAGTCCACGCGTACGAAGTAGCGGGTATTAGCTAGTAATAATATAAAACGGTGTAAATAGTTACTGCAACTGCAGGAATGAAAATAACAATCAAAGTGGAATAGGCCGTGTTTTGGAGAACGAAAATCGGAGTACTTGAAGCTATATCGTCGGAGAAAATTGAATTTTGCGTCCGTGAATTGATAATGCATTTCTTTGTACGTATTTCACATTTCCTTGTCGACATTACGAAATTCCAATGCAGAAATGATTATATGAAATGCTCTCGTGTAACTAGCCGAGTTAAGGAAGTATCACACGATATTTCTTTTCCATGTAACTTGTTTACTTTCCCAGTTCTTTAAAACATACTCATACATTTAATCACGCTGAAATAAAAAATTACTTCCCACATACCACCTTGTACACAGGCTCATTTTAAGTCTCGTAAACAATTTGTCTCCGACACTACTGATACAAAACGACTTTTGATTTTTGTTATGACTTTACGCCTCGTCGACGTCGAGGTCATTAGAGGCGGGAAAGGACTGGGGCAAGATGATGACAGTGAATGTGATCGCCGGAATATCGTGTGATAACACTTCCTTAACTCTGTTATTTACCCGAAAGCATTTCATAAATTCTCAACGCCGAGAGAAATTTCGTTCTTATGTGTGATTATGGTAATCGTAGGTGATTTTCAGTTGTAATAAGGAAATGTATGCCTGCTGTGATTTGAATTTTTCTTTAGATTTATGCAATTTAAAATAGCTATTGCCACTTATAAATAAAAACTCAAGAATTAAAAAAAAATTATTTTGAAAAACGAAGCAGAAAATGTGACGAACAATTATATTGAGCCGAATACGAAATGCAAAGAGGTAAAGTTTAACTTATGAGGAAGATACCATGTGAAGAAATTATGTTATATACGTTTAGTATATTAATGTATAATGGTGAGCATCTCAAGGATTATATTGGCTAAACAGTAGGATTCTTATTCACAGACAGGCCTGCAGAGACCTGCTCCAAATCCTTTTGTTAGAAGATACATGGCTTTCAGCCAATTTCATTCAAATACAAATTAAATGCTGGGATGGACTCTCATCTCATAAATAAGACGCAATTGGAAAAGATTTGGGTTTTCCATGGTTTCCCCAAATCACACCAGGTGAATTCCGGGATGCTTCCTTCAAAAGGCCATGGCCGAATTCCTTCCCATTCCTTGCCCCCCATCCTTTACCGTCTCTAAAGACCTAGTTGTCATAGGAGACGTTAAGCAGTTTAAAAAAAAAGAAAAAATTGGAAAAAAGTTTCACTGTAACAGAATGACGGTTTTGGGTCATTCCGAACATTGATATATTTAAAATATAAAAATAATACTGAAATGGATGATCAGAGAGGCTTGTGAACATCTGCCGGACCTCCCAAATAGCCCGTCGCCGAGGAGTCTCGTCATGTAGGCGCGCCAGTGACAGCCAGGGACAATGGAGATGCAGCTACCCTTCCTAACGGAGTTGGTCAAGCATATAATCCATTAGCTCCGGGAATATACCCCACCGGGGTGAACGGACGTTCGACGACCTCCTGTTCCCGAGCGGACGCTCCAGAGGTCATATTTAGCGAATATGTCCGAGTTCGCACGAATCTCCAAAAGACAATGTTGTCCAATCGTCATAGCTGGTAGGAGGAGCCAACTAGCGGAGCCAATCAACGGCGGACTATCCTCCGCATTTTTTAATTCCTGTGAATTTTTCTCTATGTTAACCACGAGGGACACAGGAGAAGTACTCGACGACCAGTCTTCAGACTGGAAGGAGTGGATCTTCCGAGGTTGGAGGTCGTCCTGCCTTAGCATCGAACCTAAGATTTCGACACTATCGTCCTGTGGCAGTGAGGTTGACTGAAGGACGTGGTGTACTGCCCGCTATAGCCAAGGTGCTATAACATTCCGCCGCCGAGGGAAACATATCGCCTTCACGGTAATCATTCTACGAACAGTGCAGTGTGATACTTACATGCTGTCATTGGGTACAACCCTGTAACGAACCTTGAATGATTAGGAGTTCTCGCCTCCAGCAAAATATTGAGCTAGTTGGGACAGACTTTCCTACAACAACACTTGGTGGATAATTTAAATTATCTTGGCGCCCGGCATTTGAAATCTAACGTATTTCATGTTAGTATTATGTTTGATTTATAGTTCCCGATTGTTATGAAGAGAACTTTCAATTAAAACCAAGTGTGAAGCTTTCTTGTTTGCCTATTAATGTTGGGAATTTGCTTCACGATCAATTAAAAATGTGGTAGTGTTTAAATCTTTGTTTGTTTATTAATGTGTTGGTAATTGTAAGACGAGGCTTTGTTTGGTTCCTTTTCTTTTAATAATTGAATGTGTTAAAGTTAATATTAAATAGACCTCACCTATACCCTAGTATGAGTACCCAATAAATTAGCAGCCTAGGGTTTTCTTTGAATGATATTAAAGAGTAGAAAGTTTTCACCCTTTTCTCCCACCCAAGCACCCACTAGACTATCAACAGTCATATGAAGACATTCAATTCTTTCTCGTAACGTGTAACCTCCCTTAATGTCCATTCGCTGACAAGACATAAATTATTTCAAAAAATAAAAGTAGCTAGCGTGAAGTCGGTGTATTCGTTAAGGACGCTTTGATTCCGAGTGAGTGGCATGCTACTCCCACCACCGGGAATAAATCACCGTTCGCTGGCTGTCGTCCGGTATATTGGAATTCCTGCGTCGTTCCTCGCTGCCCCGCTTTGCATCTCGGAGGCGAACTTGATTGATGTCTAGCTCCGAACCCGACGATCCGTTTCTTTATCGATCCCCGCAGGCTTCCATTCAAGTCATCGATTTCAGCCACCTTAATCGTACCCGGTATACATTCTTCCCGACTTCAACAATGGTGCAACATAGTGACAAGACCAAGGGTTGTCGGCTCGAGTTCCGCTTCGGTGTTTAGGTTTTTAGATCGACTTTGCGCTCTTGGTGAAGTAAACATTGGAAACCTGATGAACTCACGTATGTAGACATACAGGCAATTATTGCTGGCTCAATGAATGGAGAGGCCGGATAACATGTATGTGAACCTCGTCTGGTCTTCTAAATTAATAATTAAAAAACTTTTTAAAATGTTTCTTCTATTTCGGTATGGAAAAGAACATTCCAACCCTAAAACAACTGTGTGAAGTAACTGTTGAGCTGAACAGTACAAGATACATTTTGAGGTTTATTGTACACTATCTTTGCTAGGAATTCATTATTAACATTTCGGAATACAACTTATTTAAGTAGTTGCATGTTTTTATGAATTTTGTAATTTTCAATCCTCTTAGAGACAAGGATATTTAATTTTCATACCAGTCAATGTTGAAATGAACCATTATTTATAACTTAATCTATTACAGAAAAGATCTACGGTTTGTAATATTTTACAGCGTTCATGGTTTTCGGTAAGTCTGGTTTACTATAATGTTTTTCAGCTGTAGTCAGATACAACGCCAAAAAATACTACGATAATCCAGTTTATATATATATGGAAGTTAAAATTCCAATTAATTAAGTCTTACCGAGCGTGGTGGGTGAGAGGTTAACGCTCTGGACTCGCATTCGGGAGGACGGCCGTTCGAATCCTCGTCCGGGCATCCAGATTTGGGTTTTCCATGGTTTCCAAAAATCACTCCAGGCGAATGCTGGGATGCTTCCTTTAAAAAGGCCATGGCCAAATTTCTTCCAATTCTCTGCCCAGTCCTTTCCCGCCTCTAATGATCTCGACGTCGACGAGGTGTAAAGCCATAAAAAAAATTGTAAATAAATCCGTCGAAAACAACTGGTTTGGTGAATTTTGTTTTTTATTTAATTCCCCAGACGCGTTTCGCCCTTGTGGTGTAGGGCATCTTCAGTGGCTGTAAAGTGTTTTTTACATGTGTTTGTTACAATAATTATCTACAATATATATCTTAATAAATATGTATATACACATGTACACACTGTACTCACAGATATAGTGGTATTCCTTTACATGTCGGTCTGGAACAGCACTTCACACGCTTTCACATAACTGTTCATTACAGTTTTCTTTAAACTATTGTTACACTAGTTGTTTTTTCTGTTGCACTTGTTCTTAATATTAATCTTTTCTGTTTATTTACACATGTGTGTTACACACGGTTTGTTTTGATTCTACCAGATGTTTACAGTAGTGCCAACTTGGTCAACAGAAAACCCAAATCTGGATGCACGAACGGGAATTCGAACCAGCGTTCTTCCGAATGCGAGGCCAGAGCGTTAGCCACTCACCCACCACGCTCGATTTGAAATTATTTTTTATGTAAGAATGTTTAAGACCTGCATTTCCGGCAGTCTACGTCAAACCTAGCTCATTTTCTTAGGTTAACTCCCGTAACAGTGTAGTTTTGGCATCCTGAAAATACTACGAGTATATGCCTTCATAGAAGATAAGTGGCTAACATTTATCCTTAGCCAGCAAAAAACTTTATTCGGCTCTTGTTAAAACTTTCCACCTTCTTACTATGAGCCATTTAAAGAATGTGAGTTAACTTGAAGTTTGTTCCAAGCTAAGACCACGGTTCACCACTATTAACTCTCTACGAATATCTGCTGTATTCCAAGCTGCCTCTTTTAGCAGATGGATTCTGGTGGGTGAGGGGTAACACTCGAGGCTGGCGTCAGGAAGGGCATGCCCTCCTAATGCTCGTCCGGGTATACAAATTTGACTTCCCGAAAACACGCTAGGTTAATTCTACGATGGTTTCTTCAAAAGGCTATGGTTGAATTCCTTCCCGTTCCGTGGCCCCAAACTCTCCCGTAAAGACTGAAGCTAAAAAACTTCTTTTACCACTACTTCCTGATGCTCGCCTCCAACACCTCCCTCCAAGAATATTCCAGTATCTCGTAACATCCTCACCTCTACAAGAGTCTCCTGCCGTTTTAGCACGCCTGTGCCTATCTGCTGAAAATCTGTGTAGGCCTTCTCATTCTTCGTGTCTTATTCTTTTGCACTAAACAATATTAACTTTGTGACTGACTGCAATTCAGCCTTTGCTCTTATAATTATCCAGTGTATATCTTTTATTTGTAACGTTTTCTGTAGGCTGGACCCAGCGCCTGCCAGTGAGGCCACCAATTCGACAGCACCGTATCACTAGCTACTTACCACAAAAGTTGGTTAATCGATATTTGCATTACTCTGCTCACTGTAATATCGAATTTCGAAATTAGTATTCATTGAGTGTCGTGTTCTTACCTTTTTGCGGTGACTCGTGCCAATTACTCTGCGACCCGACGTAATTTTCTTCATTATCTGCAACCAGTTTCATTGCTACTGTTCTTTCTTTCTGATACGTGTTAACAAGAGGTATGTGGAGAAGGATCTAATCACTGACACAAGTGCGTAATAAACATAGGAAAACTGATAACTTTGATTATAAAACAGAGATCTAGCTAAAAGACACATATGCAAAATTAAATCTGTTCTGTGAATGCCAGTAATATTATTGGGAAACTTCAACCATGCCACAGAATCAATTAGACTGAGTGTATTGTTTCACAGTGTTGAAAACCTAATCACTTAATCTCTGAAAACGTAATTTTTGCTATGAATACCTCAGTGTGTAACAGCAGAAGTTAAACGCAAGAAGGATAAACTAGGCATATTCTTCCTTACAACAGGCTCCAGTATTATAGTTTTCCCAATGTGTATGTGACTGAATACCAACATTATATTCAACTAACCATCTACAGACAATAAGGAGTTGACGCAAAAATTAATTAAATCAATTAATGTCGGAGGCAGAAGTTGAACCAGTGACTCATGTAGTGCGAAGCTGACGTGTTTGCTTTGAATGTGCCATAACCGGCACGTAGAAAATCTTAAAAAGCAAAATAACTTCTGGCACCAACACATGAAGTTTCAGGAGATTCAGGAGGAAGATCTCAATCCTTGATCACATCACTATGATATCTAGAGTTCAGTCGTTCTCAGGAGAAAACTAATAATGCCTGACTTGATCCGATTGCATTCTACCGAAAGTGTCACAGTTTAGAAAGATGTGAAAAGAAACGTATGTTGACTACTGATAAACACAAATTTAGCATAATGCCGACAAGTATGAAACTTGCGTGGAGGTTATTTTAGGTTTACTTGGGCATAACGAAACAAAGATTCTGTGTAATTCTGTATAATAAAAATAGTTTAATGTGATCTCAAAGTTCCAACCACAGAGCCTTTATCAGCTGCCCAGTACAACTCTATCGTTGAAAATGATAACTACAAATTAACGTGCAATTCGAGCCACAGAGCATCCTAGCATCTTCGCATTATCAAATCAAAGCTTTGCCAGAGGTCAATTTTAAGACTCGTAAAGATTAGAGCTGAGACAGAATTTGAACCATGGACTTTTAGTACCCCAATCGTACACCGTAACCATCTGCGCCAAAACACAAATCTGGATGTAATGAAAAATAAATATTCAAACATAGTACTTTTTTCTATATCATTTATTTTTGTTATATAAAAAATGTACTTTTATATGATAAAATACATATTTTTCAGTACTTCTAGATTCAGATGCTTAAGGCGTGTGATTCGGGTACGGAAGGTCTCCGGTTAAAAAATTCTGGTCTCGGATGTAATTTATATGGACCTTAAATCGACTTTCACCTCTCGCAAATCTTTGATTTGTAATGCGTAATTCCAAGCACTCTACCTACATTTTACAAAAATCTGATAAACCTAAAGTAAGGCTGAAAAAAAGACACTTTTCTAAGGCAATCATTAACTCTAAAACAACATTTAGCCGTAAAGTACCGGAAATTTCCGAACTCTTTCTATACCTTCACAGGTATCCACGCATCACAATTCCGGTTAACTAGATCTGACGCGAGGTGAATTTCAAGCGCTCCTGAAATGACGTTGTCCCAAAAGCCTTTCGCATGTGCCAGCACCTTGGTTGATTCGAAATCTAATCCATGTTCTTGTTCCAAACTATGTTCCTCCACCGCGGATTTGTCCTTTTGACCCAGGCGAACATGTCGGGTATGTTCCAAACAACCTTGTTTAATACACCGTACTGTCTGGCCAATGTACTTCTTTCCTCATTCACACGGAATTCAATAAACTCCCGGTGTACGAAGGGCAAAGTGGTCCTTTGGAGAACGCAAAATGTTCCTAATTTTTGGTGGTGGTAGGAAAATTGTTTCAATGGCATTTCTTGCTAGAACGTTTTGCGTTCCCCAAAGCTCGACGTGGCTTCCTTAAGGGAATTAATGGAGGATAGGGGACTGATTTTTGTAAACCAAATGTAGATAGTTTTTTTTTTTTTTTTTTTTTTTTTGTAACAGTTTAACGTCCCTTTTTAACAACGTGGTCTTTAGAGACGGGAAAGGATGGGGGCAAGGAATGGGAAGGAATTCGGCCATGGCCTTTTTGAAGGAAGCATCCCGGCATTCGCCTGGAGTGATTTGGGGAAACCATGGAAAACCCAAATCTGGATGCCCGGACGGGGATTCGAACCGCCGTCCTCCCGAAAATGTAGATAGTATTTTCCCCCTTTTTTCAAAGCATACGTGTGCAAAGTTTCATTGAGATAGGATAAAAACTGTGGATTTGTATAAAGAATAGAAAAATATAAACACACACATCGATTTTTATACATATAGAGATGCCATGCATCGAATATTTTCAGAGCAATTAAGAATAATAATAATCATTGAGCTATTTTAAATTTAAGAAATGTGTCGTTCTGCCTCAGATACGAAGTAAGTATGTGAGCACCCGTGAAGTGTGTCATTACTCATTACACAAAATCACATATGAAATGAATTAAAATTTAGCTTTCTATATCGAACAGTATCTTAACTATGATAGCAAATGTTTACATTTAAAGCAACTACAAACTCTCTCATTTAAAATTTTGTTTCTTGCACTACTCCCTTCAAGTCTGATGATGTTCTGCTAGGTAACTATTTATTACAGTCTTCACTCTGTTAATGGAGATGATTATCAGGGTAGTTCTATTTCTCACTGCCTTGTACTTACAGTCATTGCCAAATACACTCACATATAACCTGATATAATCGTTATGGTACGGATCTGCACTATAACTGATTCAGCTTTAAGGTACAGAAAAAGAGACACATAAAATTCGTATTTTTATTTTTTCGTTTATCAATTTATGCTATCGCTTAACATTCAGATTGACTCCCTCTTAAGTTTGCTTACTCTGTTATATTGAGGAAACATGAATAATTGAATAATGCAGATAGTGCAATTGGTGAAAATCACTTAATTTCAGATTGATATTTTTATATAACTTAGCGCATCCACGTTTAAAAGGTCTAAGATTTATTATTGGAGGTGTTTGTACATGCATATAAATATATAGAATAGCATCATGGCCAAAGAAATAAAAATTATTGGATTTTTTTTTATCTGCTTAGCGTCTCTCTAACAGCGAGGTCTTTAGAGACGGGAAAGGATGGGGGGCAAGGAATGGGAAGGAATTTGGCCATGGCCTTTTGAAGGAAGCATCCCGGCATTTGCCTGGAGTGATTTGAGAAAAAATTATTGGAAATACAGTAGGTGAATATAATTGCAGATTTGATAGCACATTTTTTTAAAATCTTTCTGTGTTTTTGTGTGTCGTATTATTTATTTCTGTGCTTTTGTATACTGAATTATCAAATATTCTAAAATCTTTATTGAAGTATTTTTTTTGGCTGAAACACAATTTGAAAACTATTTATAATGTGTTAATTTCGAATTCATGTGTTAATCTATTAAATAATATTATTTTCATTATTTTTTTTTCTCTTTTCCACGTTTAATTCTGTCTTCCAATCACTTGATCATGAAATCAAAATTTGCCCTCGTTAGAATGAAAAGTAAGAATGCTGACCATGTTCTAGTATTTTTTTTTTTTTAAACTCATTTACGACCATCTGTCAAGATATTTCGTTCCGCGTCGTTCTTTTAGCACGTTATTTGATATACAGAACTCATAAAAACTGAATTTGTTATAAATATAAGAGTGGCAAAAGACGTACAGTTACATTAGCGTTGCATTTAGCCAGACTTATTTGCTTGGGTTAATTATTTACGGAAGATGAAACAAAATTGCACATTAAAGAAACTGTGCAGAGAGCACAAAGAATTCTAAACAGGATTTGCTCCTTTGTTGGCAGTGTATGGTTAAGAAACTAGCTTACAGTTTCCATTAAGAATTGGCGTTGCGCACTCTGCTAATGATCTTAAAGCTAAATGAATTGTCCTCTAGAGGGCTCTTCTGGCGGGGAGGGACTTCTTGCTGTTAATTGTATTAGCTTCAGCCACACTGCTCCAACACGAGGGCTCTCAGAGTGGCTTCAACAATATTTCCACAACTCGGGATAACACTTACCGTCCTTTATCACGGTCAAAACTAGCCTCAGTTACATTTGACCTTCAGATTAACTGCAATAACCCAAAAATTTTAATTCAGTACTATTTTATTGTGCAACTGAAATGTAAAATTATACAACCATTGGTGGTGTTTCCGTAATTATGTAAAATTATTCATTTGAAGGTCGATAAAATTCAATTAAAAAGTTGAGGAAGGATTTAATACATCAATCAAACTGAATTAAAAAGCGATTAATGTTTTGCGAATAGTGATGGAAGAGTGTGATAAAGGTTTTCTGTGGTAGTTAATTACGAAGAGGTGGAGTTGTTCCCAGGAGGCTGATAAATTTATGACGTACAGGTATATGCATTATGTGCATCACGTGACAGTAAAAAAATGTCTGATGTTCATCAAGGCAGTTAATGGAACAGCTCAGTTATCGGAGACGAGGCTGACAGCTAGAGTGAACAAGGAGCATAAGCATTTAAATCACTTCACGTTCGTGACATTAAAATGACAAAACTGGTTATTACTCGGCCCCTCAATCTTTCTTTGTTCTAGTGTTGTCCTGATTGATTTCCTTTCATTTCCTTATATCTTGCGATTTTTAATGTTACTTTTATCTTCGCAACAGTTTTGTTGATTACAATATCTCAGCTTAGTTTCTTTGCAGTTTTGGGATCCTGCCACATTTCGCCATTTTCTGGCTCTTCTTACAATGTTCGCTCCTTTTTCTGAGTTTTTAATTTATCTTACACGTTTGTGTGTTCTCAGTGGTATGGGTACTGACATCTTCAGTAAAACATAGTTTTTCAGTTTGCAAATTTTTTAGTTTTCTTTTCAGGGGACATCCATAAATTACGTGAGGTGAAATAGGGGGGGAGGGGTCCGGCGAAATCTCACCAGATCTCACCAAGGGGGAGGGGGGGTCTACGGAAATCTCACGTGAGATTTTGCGAAAAAATTTTCGACAGTAGAGCTAAAAAAAAGGTCTACAATTTGTGCCAAAGTCGATTTTAGGCGTCAAAAAGTGAGGCTGTGACCTAAAAAAAAAGCTCTACAAAAGTTTCCAGGGCGATTTTGATTTCTAGGGGGGGGGGGGGGTCGGACCAGTCTCACCACAGGGGGGGGGGTCCGGCCAGATCTCACGAAATCTCACCAGGGGGGAGGGGGGGTCCAGAAATCCGGAAAAACACCTCACGTAATTTGTGGATGCCCCCTCATATCATTCATTTCCATTAGGTTTTTTTTGTGTATCATGAGCATTCATGTCGCCAGACATAATTTTTCTATTTTCCAGCAAAATTTGTTATTAGTATGACCGGTCAAGATTTTCAAGTTAGTTTATACTGACAAAGAAGTTTATTCTGTCTCCAGCGCATTTAGTGTTTTTCTCATTTAGCTGATCACACTTTATCATTTCTTTGTAGTTTTCTTAGTCTGACAGTGTTGTTGTTCTCGCATAAGAAGTATTCAGATGTTCATTTACAAAATTTTGCACACGCATGGAAAGAAATATTTAGTGTCCAGTATATATGAACTGGAACTATGAACGGTATATGAACTACATCTCTGTTGAAGTAAGAACTGTGTTACGATGCTCTCCTCTGTTTCAAAAATTATTACGGATACTGAATCAAATATACAGTGTAGCAACACATATTCTCGACGACGCATAGAAGAATAGTGTGTTCTTTCAAAATATGTCGTTTATTTCTAATTACTGCAGCTCAGAAAACAAAAGCTACGAATTTACTAATAAGCCACAAAATGGAATGGAAACGTTCTTCGCCAGCATGGTAACACAAACAACTTATCGAAAGTTCTCCAGCAGCAAATGAGGCAAGAACTATCTTGGATATTATTATTTTTTATTTTTTTCTATGTTGCAAGACCTCTCTACTTGTTTGCGACTGGCATACTAAATTTTCAGTTGTATTCTTAAACTTCTTTATACACTTATTTTAACTGCTCAATTTCACCTATAGCTCAGTTTCAAGTTCATGATTATTTTACAAGAATTCCCGTTTTAGATCAGATCAGTTACGTTCTCTTTTATTTCAGATCCTAAGGATGTGGAACAGTTCGTATCATTCTTGGAAAACAAATAATATGCCGAATACTTGTTACAGATTGTTATTTACCATTTCAAGTTCCTACAAAGATGTAAAATCACATTCAAGTTTATTTTTTTAAAATTTATTTATTTGGCCTTTGGTCTGAGCATTATACATTAATGTTTGTTTGTTGTTTTCTTCTTACAGAGTATTGGAGGCTTCAAATCTTCAGTTCTGTGTCTTGAAGGAAGCGAACTATTGCCTTGTAGATCTGCACATTTTTTGATTGTAGAATGGTGGTAACGCTCGCTGGGAATTTGACTGAAAGCTGTTCGAGGTGCCTGTAGAAACGTTTGCGTTGTGATTGGAACCGTGAGCAGGAGAATATGATGTAATTGAGGTCGGAGATCTCTTGGTCTAAGGTGCATATAGGTTCTTCTATTATATGAAGGCGGCATAAGTGGTGAGGATAACATCCGTGTCCTAGTCTCATTCTAATAATGGTTGTTGCGTGTCTTCTTGCAATATTGTGCTCTGCGAACCACGGTGTCTTCGGTATTGTAGGTTGTACTGCTTAGTAGCTGCGTCCGGGACCAGTCTTCATTCCAACTGAGATATGCCTTCCTAGAGACTAGTGGGATGAAATCCCTCCAAGGTAGCTGGGTGCCTGCTAAGTGCCCTTCGATGATGCTCTGTTTCGCTAGCTGGTCGACGATTTAATTGTGCATTATTCCTATATGACCTTTAATCCAGAGAAAATGTACTTGTATGCTAACTGAAGAAGCTTCTGAAGCTAATCTTATTATTTCGTACAGGTATTGGTGCATTTTGTTACTCCATACTGGTTTGTGTAATTTCTGGAGAGCGCTCTTAGCGTCAGTAAGTATTAAGATTCTTGGAAAGTGCTTGTCTAGCCCGTACTTTATAGCTGCGCACATGGCTATGGTTTCCACTGTGTAAATTGACGTCTCTGCAGGTAGTAATGTTTGTCCGTACTCGTCAGTATGTCGGCAATAATAAGCGTATCCTCCATATTCCGTAGTTTTAGAGCCGTCGCTGTAAATATGGATGTAGATGGGCCAAGTTTTGTTCAAGAAGTGTGAAATTGGTGTATTGATTTTGTTACTCCGGATGATATTTTCTGGTAGATAATATATTTGTAGTTTCAGAAATTGAAATTCGTATGGATACAGGAAGCCTGGAATAATGCGGCTTTTTAATACAAGTGGTTTACTTTTTTCATATTCCTTGTATCCTTTTGATAATAAGGGCACTCTTTTCACTGGCGGTGGTCCGTTCCTTGTGAGTCTTCTGTTCATTACTGACAGCTTCTTTAGTAAAGGATGTTCCTTTATAGCAAAGATGCGGATGAGGTATTTGTTTGTAAGAAGTTCCCGGCGTATAGAAAGGGGCATCTCCGTTGCTTCCATCAGAAGAGAATTGTTAGGACTAGACCTCATTGCTCCTAGGCATAATCTTATGGCCCTATGTTGAGCCCTATCCAGTTTTTCCAATACGTATTTTGGCGCGTTTCCGAAGAGGGTGCTTCCATAATCTATTACTGGATCGGTACAGGATTAGTACAGTAGAAGGATCTGCTCCCCACCATGTTCCTGTGATGGATCGGAGTATGTTCAATGCTTTTCCAACCTTCTGTAATATGTAGTTTATATGGCGGCTCCATGTTAGTTTGCTGTCCAGATATAGGCCCAGTAGTTTAGCCGACGCTTCTATTGCGAAGGTATATGGTCCCAGCCGTATGGTGCGTTCACCGAATGTGCAGCAGCGCTTCCTTGTGAACACCACGACAGTTGATTTAGGTGCTGAGAGTGTAAGTCCAAACTCAGATGTCCATACTGATAAAGTTATTGCAGCATCCGATAGCCATTGATAGGTTAAATACAAGGAGAGAGACATGGTATATATGCAGACGTCATCAGCGTACTGTAATACTTTTATTTGCGTGCTAAAGATTTTTTCCAGATTGGCGGTATATATGGCATATAATAGCGGACTGAGAATTGATCCTTGGGGTAGGCCCTTCGATAGTGTTCTAGGTCCGAAAAAGGTATTATCTTGCTTTCGTATATATATGGTACGTTGACGAAACATATTGTAGATATTTTGGCAGTACTGCGCTGGGATGCCAATTTCTTTTAGCTTTTTGAGCAGTACTGTTGGCACCACATTATCATAGGATCCTGAAATATCTAGGAATATGGCTGTTAAGTATCCCTTTTCAGTGAATACCTTCTCTATATTTGCAGTTAGAAGACTGAGGTTGTCTATCGTACTATGTGCCTTCCTGAATCCAAACTGAGTCCTGGGTAATAGATTATTGTGTTCCAGCCACCACTCTAATCGTTGTTTCACTAGTCGTTCAAATGTTTTGGCGATGCAAGAAGACAAAGTTATCGGTCGGTAGGACTTGGCATCGTTAGGGTTTTTCCCCTGCTTTGGGATGGGTACGATGATGTGTGTAGTCCAATCTTCAGGAAAATTTCCTGTAATCCAAATTACGTTGAAAAGTTGAAGGAGGAGTTGTTTTGCGTTACTTGGCAAATTGGCGAGCATGCTGTAGTGAATTCCGTCATCCCTGGAGCTGTGTTTGATGCTTTTTTGAGGGCTCTTTCTAGCTCGTTTTGTCTGAAGGGCCGCATGAGATACGTCTGATTCTCACCTGTAGAAGTCGATTGTAACGGCTCAGGTGGAGAAGCTACCGAAGGCGGGGCCACAATGTCGGCGAATTCTTCAGTCCAACAATGGAGAGAGCGGGTGGGTACACACTTCTTTTTGAATTTATTTATGGTTGACCATATCTTTGAGAGCGGCGTGTCTTTGGAAAGTTTGCTGCAAAAGGCTTTCCAGCTTTCTTTCTTCTGGTGTTTCAGTGTCCTCTTCGTTTCTGCGTCTGCTTTTTTGTAGCCTAGAAAATTTTCCCAGGTTGGAAACTGTTTATAGTATTTCAGAGCTAGTTTTCTTTTTGCGATGATCCTTCCACATTCGGGCTCCACCATGGTACTGTTATTCCTCGCGGGTGAGTTATAGTCTTCTTTTGTGGGATAGATTGGCTAGCTGCGTAGTTGATGTTATTTATGAAAGCGTTATACTTTTCAGCTATAGGGAGCGTATTTGGAATACCGTCGGTAGTCCTTTCCATGATTCGTCTATAGTTATCCAGTTTGCTTGATTTAATTTCCATTTGGAATAAGGTTTGTATGGAGGGAGATTGATTGGATTTATGGTCGTGATTTCTATTGGGAAATGGTTGGATCCCATTGTGGAAGGGAGGACCCGCCAACGGAACTCCGAGGAAAGCGATGCTGAGCACAGGGAAATATCTATGGCGGATTTCCGTTGTTCTGGCAGGGGAAGTATTGTTGCAGATCCGTCGTTTAAGATAAATAGTTCATATTCTTCTATTAATTCCAAGAGTGTCCTTCCGTAAACGTCTGATATTTCACACCCCCATGTCGTATTGTGTGCATTAAAGTCGCCACAGATTAGTAGCGGTTGCTCCAACTGTTGCATGAAATAGCGCCATTCCTGCTCTGTGATGACGTTCCTGGTGGGCAGTACAGGGATACTATGGTGACTTCCTGTCGGCTTATCAGCGCTCTAACGGCGATTGCTTGAAAAGATTTTATATGGGCGTGATCTATAGCGATCGCTGTATGTGGTATTAAGGTTTTAATTACAATTGCAACTCCTCCCCAGCCATCTTCACGATCATTGCGATACACGGTGTATGTTGGAAATGAAATGTTCCTTCCTGTCTTCAGCCATGTTTCTGATAGGGTAGCATGGATACGTTCATCGTACTTAATGCTCTCTGAAATGACTCTCGGTTGGCAGCGAGAGAACGCGAGTTCCATTGTAAAATTGTATGCGCCATAGCACTCGGTTAAGGTGGGTAGTTGTTATGGGTTCTTTACTTGTTCTACTAAGCTGGTAAAAGACGGCGGAGCGGATCGATGGAGAGTATCAGATGGAGATGATTGGAATTCATATATATCTCTGCAAAATTATTTGCAATATGTCTCTATAAGCACTGCATTTTCTGCTGAAGGAGACTTCTCTTATCCTGGAATTGCGGAGGGTAAGGATTCTGTATGATGGGTGTTATAGGTAAATGCTGTGGTATATACATTCTCTGATGGACAGGAGGATAATGGGGCGTTTTTGATTTTGGAGCTGCTGGCCTTTGCTTGTTGTGGCCCGTAGCAGTGGGAGTTTGAAGCAGTTGGTTTATAGTGGATGCTTTGGATTGGTGACGTATCTCTTGTTCTTGATAGATGGGGATAATTGTGTTTGGTGAGGCTGAACTCGGAAGCGACGATGCAGGCGGTGGGAGCGGGGGAATTGGTTTTCATCATGATAGGACGGCGCGACGCAGGCTGCTTGTGAATACGTCTGTCTGTGGGCGGATTTCCAACTCGTCATTGGTGAAGCTTTGTTGTAGACCACGGCCTCGCGTGCTTTTTGTTGTTGTACGTATACTGGGCATAGTCTATCATTGGATAGATGTGGGCCCTGACAGTGAACGCATCGCGGATCACCTGTGCTAGTGCATGACCATCGTGCGGGCCCCCACACTTATTACAACGGGTGGCACTGCGACATGTGTCATGCGATGTCCAAAACGTAAGCAATTGGCACAAATTAGTATTTGTGGAATATGAGGCTCTACTGAACACCGTGTTCCAAAAATTGCTATATGGTCTGGTAAGGATTGAGATCTGAAGGTAATCATGCATACCGGTATCGGAATCCTTCTTTCGTTGTTTTGGTAAGTGCTCCTCTTGGTGAATCTTTTCACGGAGATACTGGGTAAGGACTTTCTATAGCTTGTTCGATTTCTTCTTCTGATAGGGTGATGTCTACGTCCCTAACAATCCCTTGTTTATTTATTAAAAAGTTTGGTATGTATGCTTCAAGATTCCTGTCTTTGAACACTGTGGACTGTACTAACATGTTGGCTGAAGTTGCAGACTTAGTTTCATTTTTAATCTGTTTCTACCGGCTGTTATGATATTAATGATGTCTTGTTTATATGCAGCATTGTGTGTGTAGAGAATTTTGCCTATTGACATGGGATGTAATCTTCCGATATTTTTATTCCACTTTCTACGAAAACGTAGAATGGTCCGATGTCTGTGCGACTGTAACGGTTGTTCTTGCTTCTGTCCCGATTGGAATTTACGTTAGTGCTTGCCGCCTGCGGAATAGTGCCCTCTTTAACTGGGTTTGATCTTGGGTGTTTAGCTTGAACTCCTTCACGATTTGCAGAATTACTTGCGATGTCAGTTATCATTTCTCATCAGTTGCAGTTTGAGTAGAATCGCGGCTGTCAATTCTACGGCTGGTGAAATTGGAAAACACTGGGCTTTTGGCAAGGAAACTATCTCCTGAGAAACGCTGACTGGTATATTTATAGTTTCTAAAACCATCTCCTCGTTTACTAGCACGTTACAATTTTCCGCTACGCGAGACCGTTTAACCTGCCGCTCTTCCGGCTCTACATTGCTCAGGAATTCTACGGACGTAGTGCAGCTTGCAGACATTCGCCATTACCTGGATAGTTCGGTGGCTGAGGATGATGAGGCTGTAGCTGCATTTCTTGTTGGCTGTACATCATCGGCGAAATTGAGGCAGCCGTTTCTGGATGGTAGCACGACTGCAGCGCCGATTTGATTAGTTGCCCCGTATCGGGAGGGTCTGCCATATTAGGGCAAGGCCCAAGCACTTAGCAGATGTTTACTGAACACTTGTATTAAATGTCTTTTAACGTCCTAACTTGATATGCACTTCACTGGACGATCGAACCGTGAATGCGCTTTTCTGTTTACTCGAATGCCTTAGCTTCAGAACACGGAAGTGATCACTACGAGCGCTCCGGCTTGACTGCACATTCAAGTAACTTTTTTTTTTATCTGCTTAACGTCTCTCTAACAGCGAGATCTTTAGAGACGGAAAAGGATGGGGGGCAAGGAATGGAAGGAATTCGGCCATAGCCTTTTGAAGGAAGCATCCCGGCATTTGCCTGGAGTGATTTGGAAACCATGGAAAACCCAAATCTGGATGCCCGGACGGGATTCGAACCGCCGTCCTCCCGAATGCGAGCCAGAACGCTAGCCGTTACACCACCACGCGCGGTTTCAAGTTACTATATCAGAAAGCGATTTACAGAGAATCTTCTTAATTGCTTCATTTGTATATAGTTTCAAAACAACCACACACCCACTTCAGTGATAGCCAATACTTTGTCACCTTTTCATTCCACGCCCCAAAGTACTTATTATTTTCTAAGTCGTTTTCAGTTACCGAATTTGAATAAATTCTTTTACAGACCAAAATGGGAATTTCCAGTTTGGATTTAAAGCCTTAAGTTTTTGTATATAACATTTTGTTTCCTGGGACAGGACATAAAAATAAATTTTGTGTCTGTGAACACTGACAATGGTTTTTAATCTTTGAGGAAGTTATACTTTTTCGTCGTATTGTATCAGTGAATGTCAGCATTAATATTTTCTAATACATAGGAAGCATATATATTGTTCTAGAATTGTAGGTTTACTGCATTTCTGAACAGATTTCTCCTCGATGTCTGTACACTTATTCCGCAAATACTGTTATTTTTATCGTAAGAATTGTGCAGCTGTAATTTTCACCTTCTGGGCACTGAAAGAAGCGTACAAACATCTAATTACTACCCCTTGCCTTACACGATACCGCTTCTACGTGGGAATCACCTTGTGAGCATTAGTGCAAGCAGCAACTTTTGCTTAATATTACAATGGTTCTTC
>CM061921.1:60068083-60125829 GCA_031002005.1 Vandiemenella viatica
ATACGTCTGTCTATGGGCGGATTTCCAACTCGTCATTGGTGAAGCTATGTTGCAGACCACGGCTTCGCGTGCTTTTTGTTGTTGTACGTATACTGGGCATAGTCTATCATTGGATAGATGTGGGCCCTGACAGTGAACGCATCGCGGATCACCCGTGCTAGTGCATGCCTCCATCGTATGCGGGCCCCCACACTTATTACAACGGGTGGCACTGCGACACTGTGTCATGCGATGTCCAAAACGTAAGCAATTTGCACAAATTAGTACTTGTGGAATATGAGGCTCTACTGAACACCGCGTTCCAAAAATTGATATGTGGTCTGGTAAGGATTGAGATCTGAAGGTAATCATGCATACCGGTATCGGAATCCTTCTTTCATTGTTTTGGTAAGTGCTCCTCTTGGTGAACCTTTTCACGGAGATTACTGGATAAGGACATTCTATAGCTTGTTCCATTTCTTCTTCTGACAGGGTGATGTCTACGTCCCTAACAAACCCTTGTTTATTTATTAAAAAGTTTTGGTATGTATGCTTCAAGGTTCCTGCCTGGACTGTACTAACATGTTGGCTGAAATTGCAGACTTAATTTCGATTTTTAATCTGTTTCTACCGGTTGTTATGATATTAATGATGTCTTGTTTATATGCAGGATTGTGTGTGTAGAGAATTTTGCCTATTGACATGGGATGTAGTCTTCCGATATTTTTATTTCCACTTTCTACGAAAACGTAGAATGGTCCGATGTCTGTGTGATTGTAACGGTTGTTCTTGCTTCTGTCCCGATTGGAATTTACGTTAGTGCTTGCCGCCTGCGGAATAGTACTCTCTTTAGCTAGTTTATGATCTTTGGGTGTTTTAGCTTGAACTCCTTCGCGATTTGCAGAATTGCTTGCGGTGTCAATGATCATTTAATCGTCAGTTGCAGTTTGAGTAGAATCGCGGCTGTCAAATTCTACGGCTGGTGAAACTGGAAGGCACTGGGTTGTTGGCAAGGAAACTATCTCCTGGGAAACGTTGACTGGTATATTTATAGTTTCTATAACCATCTCCTCGTTTACTAGCACGTTGCAATTTTCCGCTACACGAGACCGTTTAACCTGCCGCTCTTCTGGCTCTACATTGGTCAGGAATTCTACGAACGTAGTGCAGCTTGCAGACGATTCGCCATTACCTGGATAGTTAGGTGGCTGAGGATGATGAGGCTGTAGCTGGGTTTCTTGTTGGCTGTACTTCATCGGCGAAATTGAGGCAGACGTTTCTGGATGGTAGCACGACTGCAGCGCCGATTTGATTAGTTGCCCCGTATCAGGGGGGTCTGCCATCTTAGGGCAAGGCCCAAGCACTTAGCAGATGTTAGGTACTAAACACTTGTATTAAATGTCTTTTAACGTTCCTAACTTGCTATACACTTCACTGGACGATCGAACCGTGTATGCGCGTTACTGTTTACTCGACTGCCTTAGCTTCAGAACACAGAAGTGATCACTACGAGCGCTCCGGCTAGACTGCACATTCAAGTTACTATATCAGAAAGCGTATTTCCAGAGAATCTCCTTAATTGCTTAATTTGTATATAGTTTCAAAACAACCATACACCCACTTCAGTGATAGCCAATAACTTTGTCACCTTTTCATTCCACGCCCCAAAGTACTTATTATTTTATAAGTCGTTTTCAGTTACCGAATTTGAAGAATTTCTTTCAAAGACCAAAATGGGAATTTGCAGTTTGGATTTAAAGCTTTAAGGTTTTTGTATATAACATTTTGTTTCCTGGAACAGGACATAAAAATAAAGACGCTCCAGAGAATTTTGTGTCTCTGTGAACAACTGACAATGGTTTTTAATCTTTGAGGAAGTTATACTTTTTCGTCGTATTGTATCAGTGCATGTCAGAATGTCAGCATTAATATTTTCTAATACATAGGAAGTATATGTATTGTTCTGGAATTGTAGGTTTACTTGCATTTCTGAACAGATTTCTCCTTGATGTCTGTACACTTATTCCGCAAATACTGTTATTTTTATCGTAAGAATTGTGCAGCTGTAATTTTCACCTTCTGGGCACTGAAAGAAGCGTACAAACATCTAATTACTACCCCTTGCCTTACACGATACCGCTTCTACGTGGGAATCACCTTGTGAGCATTAGTGCAAGCAGCAACTTTTGCTTAATATTGCTACAATGGTTCTTCGTCATTACTCATAGCAGAAACATAGTATAGTTTTGTAAAGTGGATCGGCATTAAAGAGAATGCATGTCACTTTATTTCTTTACGACCATTCAAACAGAGTGAAAAGTTTGAGTTTTTGACAGAATGTACTAATGGTTAAATGAATTGTATCAATGGTAAAAGGAAGACAACATTGACTAATACCCCCAAAAAGTTATCGGTACCTACCTTTTCATATCTGTGGAGTATTTAAGTCTATGGCAGACTTGGAAGAGTTATAAACGATATTTCTTCCCTGCGGTAAGATCACACAATGGTGAATCGATAAGTATAGAAAGCGAATGGGAAGGGGGAATGGAAACAGACATTCCACACTTATCGGTAATCCCACTGAAAATGATATATACAACACCGCTAAAATTTCCTCCTCATTTTTTGAAGTTTATAGTCAATCTAGAATGCGCAAAGATGCGAAGCGTTGTCACGCAGATTATTGATGTGGAATGTGTCTGGCTAATTTAAAACATTCGTGACCGACCCGTCCTACACGATGCCAGACGATTCTTTCCTGAGCGTTGCTGAGGTAACTGTAGATGCAATAAATTCATTGCCACTAGTTTAAGGTAAAAGCCAACGGCTGTGTACCGTATTTCGATTACAGGTGGCAGCAAAACACAAGCCAAGAATTGAATTCTGGAAGAACCATTTAGCAGACTTCAGTGTAGAAAACATAACGCAAAGGACATTCTAAAACAGGTGTTACACAAAAACATTAGAAACCTTTTTTATAAAACTTGATAAAACCATAATTTCCATTTATAGTGTGTTCTTTTCTCTACTGCCACATAGTGTTTCAGATAACACCGTTTAAAAAAATTAAGTCTTAGTCTTTTTTTATTACTTATGGCTTTACGGCTCGTTGATGTCGAGGTCATTAGAGGCGTGATGCGAATGGGGACAAGGAACGGAAAAAAATCCATGGAAAATCAAAATCTTGATGCCGGACGGGGATTCGAACCGGCGTCCTCACGAATGCGAGGACAGAACGTTAACAGCTCACGCACACAAAGCAGAGACTAAAAATTATCGAAGTTGCACAGAAGGCAACACTCAGTGTCTGTGGTTAGCGCTCTGGCCTTGCAATCGAATGGACACCGGTTTGAATCCCCGTCAGGGCATCCAGATTTGGGTTTTCGATGGATTCCCCAAACCACTCCAGGCGAACGCCAGGATGCTTCCTTCATGGACGAATTCCTTCCCGTTCCTTCTACCCAGTCCCATCCCGCCTCTAATGATATCGACGTCGACGAGGCGTAAAGCAATAAGGGGAAAAAAAACCACAGTATTTGTGGGTTTAAGAGGCTACTGGAAAAAGAATTTTATTGTGTTAGTTAAAAGTAATTTTCATTACTCAGTTCAATTTTGTTTATTTGGCCTATACTGTGGGAAAGAGTATGTGGCAGAAACAGAGTGCGGTTATCACAAGAATTTATTTGTGCCAAAATTATTGCAATATGATATGTTTTAATCCTCATGGTTGTGTTTTCTGAGAGACATAGAAAATCAATAGTTTAGTGCTCTGTTGGAATTTGAGCGCGGTGACAGTAATATGAGAATGCTGGCATTCTTAACAAAGACTGTGTTGCCGAAACAGGGTTTACAGGGAGCAGTAAACCTACAAAAGCCGTGAGCGAAATCCTTTCAGCGGCAGCCGCTTTGTTGTGAAGTCATCTTCAGATACGCACTCTTAGACACAAGTGTCGGCAAAGATGGTCAACGGCCTCAAAGTGAATGAAAAGCCAGATATCGTTTGATTTCCACAAACGAGAAGCTTCGGCGAGAATCGCTAGCGGGGGGGATAATCATCTGCGAATCAAATTTATTTCTACAAATTTCGCTATTGTGTTAATACTAGTTTATATGTGCCTACGAATAGTGGTAGAGAGCAGCACGCCATCGAGAGAGGAGTCAAGTTGAGAACATCAACCTCCCCTGTGACATTCTGTTATTGAATCTCGCTAAGAGTCACAGTTTGCCAACATCCAGCCACCTGCTCTTTGGACGGCTGACCAGGTGACACCTTTAGTACCGCAGGATGTGGTTGCTTATATTAACCGCCAGCTGAACTTATGGTGACTTTCTACGGCCCTTGGTTTTGAAGTCAGGCCATGCAGCCAAATTGTACGGATCATCGCGCACCACAGGCTAGCCCTCGTCACCATACAGCCACCTCTCCACTACGTTGCCCAGTGGCATTTCAGCAACCCGGGCGTTTGATGTTTACCGACTGGACGACGGATAGAGGCGTGCCACCAACAGTATCTTGGTTTATAAACTCTGAAAAATAAGTTCTAATGTTTTTAATTAATCAACTAATGCTCTATTAAATGAATAAATAACGTTGTGATTTGAAATTTGTATGCAAGTTTATGTTTTTGCTCTTTTCTGTATCCCCATTAATATTGTTTTATTTGTCTGTTCAGTGAGGCAAAGTACCCAGCCTACGGCTATTTTTATTAATTAACTAAGCATGCTGATTAAATAAGAAATTTCACAAAGTATACTTCTGGGACGCTTTAAAATTTTGAAATCTGGATAGTGTTACTGTTACTTCTGTTGCTCTCAGGCAACCCGGCTTGGACTGACACATTTCCCTAATGTTACTCTCTTATATCCAACATAGATATTCACCCACAATCCTTGAAGTTTGTGCAAGACTTTGGTATTTAACGGAACTTTCAGTTGCAACATATTCTCATTTGAGATAACTCCCATTGCCATGTAGTATCTCTAAGGTTGTGACACGAGTTAACTGCATGTGCTCTGTTGTAATGATGTAACATTGCACCAAGAAAAGATTTTAGCATTGATAGTATGACTGATTGCCATCTATTCAACCGTATTGACAGACTGTTAAAACACTCGTAACTAATATCAAAAGTGATTCGGTATTCACCCAATTTATCTCGTTAGCGAACAGCTCAGACGTTAAATGATTTTTTGTTCGAACCAGAAAAAGAATTATCTTCAAAAGAAAAGAAATTTGCCTAGTTTACAACTAGATTATCCTACTTCAAGCATTTTGGTGAAACATTTACAGTGATTTAAAAAGAGTGCAACCTGTTCACAACATTAAATTAGTTACAGGAATTTTGAATGAATTTATAGAAAAAGATTTAATGGTTTATAAAATAAATGCAAGAATATATGTGTTGGCAACAAATAATAATGAATGTGTTATACGGCTTGCTAAGCCCAGCATAGAGTTCTCAACATTACTAAGTCAATACAATGATGAATATTCTCCGTATTTGAAGAGGAAGCACGACGGGTGTGTCAATGAAAAGCAATCGAAGTAAAGGTTCCCCAAGTCTCCTCTGAATACACTGACTGCTGCGGTTGCAGATCCACTCGCAGCTCCGGCGACAGCGGAAATTTGATTGATGGTTACTGCTGGGAAGCGAGGAAGCTGGAATAAAAGGTTGGCCAATGCAAAGGTACTATCATTTACGAGAGTCTACGGAACTAGCCCGACATCTCCTGCTAGGAATGTAATAGCATAATAACATTTACTATCTGTACGTATGCTATGCTCAGTGGCACAATATATTTGCTAGCCGATCATTATCTGGAGTCCGATAGCGAGTCAATAGTGGTATGACTTTATTGAAAGTGATAGTAAATGATGACGTACAGCATACGGCGGGGTCATTAAACAACTCACGCAGTTTGTGGATACTCACCAGGAAACTGCAAGAGATCGTCAATTTACCTTCTCTAGGCATACATTGTCTAGAATCTAGACCTAGATCTTCCCCACATGCAGGTAGGGTATTAATGGATTATTTTTCCCATTGCTTTTAACTCGATACTGTTATATTACATTCTAAAAATTATACCAAAACAACAAACCATTGCTATAGGGCCCAGGATGCCTCATCAAACTGTCACTACTGCATGGAAAATTCCCCGTGAGAAACACTTTATCGCTTGCGCTACAACCACAAATGGTCTCCAAATTGAATCAATAATCTTGCACTTCTGTATTAAAAAGGCCATCACAATTAAAAGTTGGGCATTTTGTAGGATGTGGTACCTACCCTTTAACTTTGAAACAATTTGATGTACCTTTTTCGTTTCAACCATAGAGTGTACTTGATTTTCTTCTTAAAACAAATTCAAATCAATCGTTACTGAACTGTTGCCTAGTAATTCAAGCATCGGAGATTAGTTTAAATGAAAACGGGAAAACAAAATGATGATTAACTGCTCGTCCATAACTTATTAGATTTAGCAGATACAGTTTCCAGTACTGATGTCGATGCTTTTTTTTTTTAAAAACCAACGGATAAACACTGAACCAACAATGTTCAAAATAATTCGGGAGAGAACGAATAACTGTATACTGCTGTTATCACTAATCATTCTTAAATGGTTTTATCCACGAAGAATTTTTATTAACAGCTGTTCTACCGGTGTCAATTCAACATGCTTACTCTTGACGCCACCTTTCATATAGCAAAAGAAAGTACTTTTATGTTCAATGATACTAATTATTAGGTCCCGGATGTTTATAACAAAATATGGCCAAACATTTAAATTTAATATACATCAAAACATGTTCAATTATTCATCATTTATTTTATCTAGTAGTGTAGCTTCCATGTAGACAGCATAATTTGCTTCCGTGCACTCACTGCACCATTGGGAAATTTTAATTTTAAATCGTTTTGATGAAGTCACTTTAATTTCACAAAATTTACACAAAATAGTTTTTTTATTATGGCTTTACGCCTCGTCTACTTCGAGGTCATTAGAGGCGGGAATAAGTGGGGGCAAGGAACGGGCATGAATTCGACCATGGCCGTTTGAAGGAAGCATCCCGCATTCATCTGACGTGATTTGGGGAAACCATGGAAAACCCAACTCTGGATTCCCGGACGGGGATTCAAATCTTCGTCCTCCCGCATGCGAGGCCAGCGCGGTACCACCCACACACCACACTCGGTTGCACAAAAGAACTCTTTCGCCTGTATTAAAATAGTCCTCTCCAAATTCGTTTACGTAACTTCGCACTTTCAGCAAAATTTGTTTTCGGTATGGTGGTACTCACTGATCTACTGCAGATTTAACACTGACCGAGGATTATTTTCAAAAGTATTGGCGACAGTGAGACATTGATTGACTCGGTTCGACACAGGCATGCTGTTACTGCATTAAAGAGCTAAGGCGGGTGGAACATTAATGTTTAGATACTGACAATAATGTATAAATTTCATTCTTGACTGCCGAGTTCTAATCAATTCAGTGAAAACTAGTTTTGCTTTTTCCTCCAGTATATAATAGGAGTAAAGTTCTATGAATAATTATCTTAATTTCTTCTAATCTATAACTTCAAGTGAATTTCCGGTACTATTTAAAAATTACCAAATTTTTCCTAAAAATATGACCATAAGACGATAAATATAATCTTAATATGACCAAAACTAGGAAATTGGCCTGAATATGCATATATGCTGCATAAAATGCTTTTAAATACAGTCAAATACATCTAGAATTCAGCATTACAGCTCTAGAAGGCAGAAAAAAAATAAGACTTGCCATAAAGATGCAAACCCTACTTATTACCAGACCTCCGATTTTTAGGTTCTAAAAATCTCATTTTAGGTGCCTAAAATAGACTCTGTTCCATTGCAAAAATAGATTCAAAAAAAGTCAAATAGGCAATCAAAACTGTGTTTATGTTTATAAAGTATCATCAATAAACATTCCTGAAATTATAATGTAACATCGAGAAGTGTAATTCAGCAGAAAACTATTGAAACTAATTGATTTTAGCTGGTTGGGATTGTCTAAAATCAATAAAACTCTAAATGTGAATTTGTCACGTATTTCCTACTGAAGGAGAAATAAATTTGGACATCTACTGATAGAAAAATATGTTTATATGTACGCCAATTACATTATTAAAGTATTGGTAGTATAATAGTAAAAACTGTTAAACACATTGTTACTGTTTACCCATCTGCTTGTTGCAGACGTCGCAATATATGTTTCCTTCAGTTGAGAAATTGGGTTAGTTACCCCATTGCCTAATTAAAGACGATTTGGAGATCGCTACCTTCGTCATACTGGTGATTTACGAGAACACATGGCTCACTGCAGTCTGTATGCGACTAATAGCAAACGGGGACCGAGCGACAATGACCCAATACACTTTCGTTTGAATTGTTGGAAATAAACAACAAGTATTTTTTTCTGAGTTAAAATCGCCTTTGTTGATGTTCGAAAGAAAAATATGTAAAATAGGCAAAAATAGGTCCTAACGACAATTTAGGCATTTTTAGGCACTATAAAACCACAAATAACGGCCATAATTGTCCATGAATTGTATTTGTATGATGTTATTTTAAATTTTTTTTAATCAGGAACAAAATAGGTTTTTGCCTAAAATCCGAGGTCTATTCATTACCTAAAGGTAAAAATTACAATTTCCTACAGCGAGCGGTAGTGATGATCCGGGATCTGAGAAATATTTCAGAATTACTGTTATTCCGACATTAGGAAGCCAGTCACCCACTGCTTAAGAGACACGCCGCATTTAAGTTAAAAGCTTCCCAGTGAGATTGCTGTGTCACAGATAGCGTCCGTTAAGTGAGGAAGCTTGTCGATCTAAAACAAAGAGAGCCGTCAGTGAAGAAGACGGCCCGATGAATATGCAATGAATTGCTGGAGCCGACCCGCTGTCCCATTATAGCAAGCGTCGTCTGTCAGTCGTCTCGGAGATAAAACTGGAGTCAGCCACTGGTGAGTGGAGGTTCATTTGGTAACGGCGTGCCCGATGTCACAGGTTCGATACCAGCCAAAACCGGCGACCCTTCACGGCGCAATAAAAGCTATCTCTCCCGGGAGGAGCTAATCATTTATTTTAAAGTGCTTCCAATGAGAGCATTGTGAGGAGAAATAACTACTGCTGAACATACCCACTAAACATCCTTATTTATGTTTCATATTTAAGAGTTAATAACACATTTCTACACAAAGTTGAATGTATATGTATAAAAGAAGATCGCAAAGGTGTTCTCTCATTTATTAACAAAGTTTTGAAATGCCAAGCATTCCGGCTGTATCGTGTCTTAATGCAATCTGCTTTTAACGTATCGGACTTACAGATTAGTGGGGAATACGAAAAACTGTTATTGCAGACATGGTTAGTACAGTACATTATGTGTTGCAGAATATATCTTGTAGTAGCACACAAGGGCGAAAGTATCAGAAAATAGATTTATTGCAGTGTTTATCACTGTTGAAATGCAGAATTTCAATTCCTAATTGTTTTTCTCTTTTAAATTTGTAAAAATTCTTCTCTGAATTTAAATTAGTAGCTCTCCTAGCAAGTTATGAAAAGTGATTTACTTTAACAATTATATCAAGCATACTTAATAACAAAACATAATTGTGCACCGTATTATGGGAATAAGAGGAAAATCAGTCAAACAATATCCTGAAGTAGGAATTATCGCGCATTGTTTCGCTGGTATATAAGCATCATAACTGTACAACTTTAGTAATTAGCTACAAGAATTTCATAAACGAGATATTTGCACTTCAGTTTCCACGCAAAGTCATATAAATCATTCTACAATAGTTGATTACGCTTATCCAAATTCTGGTAATTTAATTTTGATAACGTATATAGTCAGCACTGCAAAAATATCTACAGTCACTCTGCTTTAAATAATAGACTCGGTCTATGCGTGAACTGAAATACGTTTACCAATGATATTCTGGCTCTTGAATATTACCATCGATCACAAATGTCCATATAGTTTGACACAAATAAAAAAAAAAATATCGTGACTCATCTAAATAAGAAAGTTTAATTATGGGATAAGGGTAGTACATATTTTGTGCAATAGACAACATGACGATTCACATTTTAGGCTTGTGATGATCTACTTAGATTTTTAATAAATACTCGGAGATAAAAATGTAATAGTCTCAAGGGGAAATGTAGCTTGAAAGGAGATTGTTACAATAACTAGTTCCTTTGAGTACTCTGTACAATGCATATTAAATGTATAAATATTCTGTAAGTCCTAATGAATCCACTTGTGTATAACGTTGCAAGCAATGCTCCAGTAAAAGAAACCGTCCTGTAATATATCGTTTTCACTAATCATTCGGTCGTGAAAACAGAATTCTTATCAAACCGTAGGATTATCGTCAGACTGAAATTAAACTGGATAGCTGTAATTGTTTCTTCTCCTGGAAAAGTTGTTACAGCAATCGCTACAGTCCATAACCCAAAAAAATTAAAGAAAAAATATTATTTGATTCGCTTCTTCATTAATTCAGATGTTTGGAAGAATAGATTTAGTGATAACAAAACAACACTAACTTCTCCCTCCTCCTTTTTTTCATGTAACCAACATTTAAGCGACCGAGAACTGCTGAACAAGCACTCAAAGTTACTTTTAGAAAATTCAGGTTCAGTTGAAACTATGATTAAGAATAAATGGCTATATTGCTCTGCCTGTTACAGTAGATATTAGTTTCAAATTCTTTAATATCTATAATACACTGCCATAAAATTTAACATTGTTAATTTCAACCAATTTCTCACATCGAATTTAATTTGATATCTTTCAGGGCTGTTGATATACCACAAGCATCTGTACAAACAATTTAATAGTTTAGAGATAATTTTTTCCTATGGCTTACTTCTTAAATCGATGATTTCTAAGTAACGATCATGAAAACAACTACTTCTCATAACAAGGGAAAGAATTAAGAAGAACAAGTTTCTTAAATGACATTAGTGTTTTAAAATTAATTTCAAAGCAAAGGTACATAGAAAGGTTTAATATACAGGTGATATACAGGTGGTAATATGAACAATAAATCAAAAAGTTCAAGCAAACATGCGTCCGATTTCCTTTTGTTTTGCTGATACATGTACTCGAATGTTAAGGCATAAAATAAACTACAGAAAATAATTCAAGAGCACACAAATAAGTTATTGAAGTACTTTATTAAAGCAAAACACACGTATATTTTACAAAAGTTCAAATTAAATGTTCGAAAATCCCACCATTGACTTCAATACACTTTGCAGCTCTCTTCGCAACAATACATGTCAAAGATCAATAAATTCCTTCAATGTGTGTACTGAACATGATGATGGGATTTTCAAAAATATAATTTAATTTTTTGTAAAATATGCGTGTGTTTTTAAACGAAAAAATAGTGATTTGTGTGCTTTTGATCATTTTCTCAGGTTTATTTTATGTATATCATTCCAAAATCTGTATTCTCTAAATACAAATGTAAATCGGACACATATTTACATGAACTTTTTAACTTAATATTTGTCATACTACCACTTCCTTCAATATTTACCATTCCTTCTGAATCACCCTGTATTGTCCTACCAAGCGTGGAATAGGTGGGGAGGGGGGGGGGTTGTGCTGGAAGTCGTAGGTTCGTAATCCCCATTCGGCAATACAGATTTCGGTTTTTTTGTGGATAGTCCGGAAGGTGTCCCTCAAAAGGCCATAGTCGAATTCCCCTTGACTCCAGTCCTTTCCCGCCTCTAATGACCTCAATAGAGACCAGTAGTAAAGCCATAAGCAAAATATATGAGCCTTTATAATTATAATGAAGACTAGGTTTCCATTTTGAGTACAGCGCTTCTGCAGGGTGGTTTCCTCGAGAAAACGTGCGCTTTAATATCTCTAGCGGACAAGTGATGCCTTATCCCCGCCTCACTGACATTAAAATACACAAAGCAACTCTCAGAGCAGAATGAGCTGGATAATGTGAAAGACAGAAGATAAAATCAAAGTTAAACATAATCACTGGTGTTCAGTTGGGCTGCGTGAAAAGCAGAGTGAATACATAAAGAAGACTAAAGTATCCTTGCCACATGCCCCTCGCAAATCTTTTTCATCCGGTTCTATATCCTTTAAGCGTGGGATTTGTCCTGTTGGCTATAAGTTTCTTACACCGATTCACCAAGACATTTACGAAAAGTAAACTTTGTCGTTTTTTAGTTATAATATCTTAATTCTTTATTCAGAAATTTTCACTGTAGCAAAAGTAAGCAAGTTTTCTGAATAATTAAATGAGGTTACTGTATAAATTGAAATCTTTTAAAAGTATTTAGTACTCAAAATATGTTATGAAATATTTCTTACTAACAGATACCTCGGTGCGGATTTTCTAAGGCGCTTAACTCGACCTTCATCTCTGGTACAGCTTGTTGTGTAATGTTAAAGCTTCCGTGGTTCCCCTTTACCTTGTTGGATTACCGTGATACGAGGTTTACTTATTGTGCCTTCTTCGTGAGGCTCCAACCAACCTTCGCGTTGAGGATTACGCTTAGCTTCACTAAAAGAAAGGTACACTACTCAGCAATACAAGGTGTATTGGTGCCAAGGTAATGATACCAACCGACTTACTTCGAGCTAGAGATGGGCAGGTCCGAGATTTTAAAGGAGTCGGGTCCGGATGTACATCCAGCGCTGCGGACCTGCATCCAGGTTCCGTGTCCGCGGACCTGTATGGGTCCGGTTCTACAATCGAGCGCGCGGAGTGTATGGCGGAACTGGATGTGTACGGACCTACATCCAAATACGTGTCCGGCGGACCTGTATGGGTCCGGCTCTACAATCGAGCGTATGGTGGATACAAATCCTACCAAGGAGAGCTGCAGTATGAGTTATATCGTGTTTATCCATTAATTTATGAAATGAAAGAATATTAATTCTGATAATTTTGTTTTATTTTTGTCTGAAACTCACAATTGTACGTAATATTAGAAAATCACAGCATAATCAGACTTGATAATGATAAAAGTAAAAGTAAAATTTCTGTGTTCTATAAGAATAAAATGAAATCATTTCTTAATAATGTTTAAGTACTACTAAAAAAAATCGAAAGTCTTTGTTAACTGTTAGTTTTTTTTTACTAAAAATTAAATTATTCAAGAGTCAACATTTTTAGATAAATGTTGCCTTTCCACAATATACCAACTTAAGAAACAGTTTATTATAAATGAACAAAAAACAAAATTTCAAGTATAACTTATTTTAAATTGTGAGCGAGAAATTACGTGAGATTTGTTCTTATATTATGTATAGTGTTTTGCTCTGTATACTATGTAAAACTGTTTTGATTGAGTGAATAAAACGTTGTCGTGAATGCTAAATCGAGTGCGATACAATGCATTTTAATCAAACAGTAATATTTATGTTTTGCCAGCTACCATAAAGTGTTTTTGGTGCTTTCAAAATCTTTATTTTATTTTGTACAATTTCAGAAACTTTTAATTTCTTTGTAATTTTATTTAAAATCATTTCCAATTTAGTTGAAAGTATTTTTAAGCAAGATTTAATTCTTAGTAATAATAACCGATTGTTTGAGCCATTGTTAGACGTTCTAGAAACGGCTGGATTATAAAATATTTCTGTAAAAGCGGCCAGCAGAGTAGCTCGCAATAATGTCACATAATCATTTATATATATTACTAGCTGTTAACCGCGACTTCGTACGCGTGGATTTAGAATTTGATTGCTAGAATTGCATATACAATGCTGAAAATTATCTAAGATGTCCCAAATAACACTGAGTCGGCATAATATGACGGGAACGCAATCGATATACCATTCTACCTTCGAACCTGTCTCATGACTAAAACTGTTATTCATATCGGAAAAAGCATCCTATTTCGTTCCCAAATATACAAAGTATTTCCTTGTCATCGGTATACACATATATTCATCAAAACGTAAAAAAAAGATGGAGACTCACTTTCACATACACAATATTATTAGTTTAGATCACACAAAAACTACCTGTGGAACCAGTATACCGTGAATAAAGTTAACGCTTTCTACCGCCAAAGATTTGCCAGAACATGATAACCTTACTATAAAATCCTAGGCTTGGCTCAAACTATGAAAAACAATTCATAAAAATATTTGTACCCAATGGGATTAGATCCCGGAGCAACACTGAAGGACCAATAGGAAGCAAACTCGTTACCACTACGCCACCCTAACATTGCCTGGGATAAGTGCGCATTACAAATATACATATATATTATGCGTTTGTCTTTTACAGTTGAGATAGTTTTCATAATTTAATGACAATATGTTCTTATTTATACATAATATAGTATCCCATCTCGATCCTAATGTCAACAGCATCTTCCTGTCAAATTTCATCAAGATCGGAGTATCCGTTTAGCCCAAGGAACGTAACAAACAGACATAAAGACAGACAGAGTTACTTTCGCTTTATAATATTAGTATAGATATGTATAATGTTCCTTGGAAACTCTACGAACCATGTTTCTGCAATAAAGAGATGTTAAATGTATTATCTGATTTGTCCTTAAGCCATCAGAATTCAGAAAGTTTAAAAATTCTAGAGACTTTGTGATCAATCAAACTGAACGTTAAAAGTTTAATAATACTACAACGCATTAAAATTAAAAGTTAAATTATAAGTCCATTCTTATTTAGCACGTAAAACATTCCTCACCTTAGAAGCATGAACCCGACCAATAAAGTACTACCGGGTTTTAGCTACCCATTGACATTTAATAGTTATTGTAATTATCTACTAGCAGTCAGACATTAAGAAATAGTTTTTCATTTATAATCTCATCTTTAAACAGAACTGTAATCGAATCGTACAGTAAATGACATTAAACTCTTCAAAACATAGATTTCAAATCGAAACTGTAATGAAAAAATTGCATTCCAGCTACGCGTTGCAGGTCCGGCCGTGGTTCAACCTCCGGCCACGCGAGAACTGTGGCGCTGTTACAGGTCCGGCTGGAAGCAGATCCGACAAGCTCTCGGATGTACATCCATCCCTAGCGCACAGTCTAGCTTGAGCTTTCGTAACGACAACTTCCTCGTTCGGAGCGAACTTCCTCGTGTGAGTCTCACCGTGTGCGCGACCAGCCTTCCGGCATTCTGCGATTCCGCGAGAGTGCTTATACCACAGTGTAATACGTTGTTTGACCTATCTAAGTGACTTAGTTAGGTTACAATATAAGGTTCCGTGATCCTACTAAACGATGGATGACCCGCCGGACACGGGTCAGACGGTCAAGACAGCCTTAGATACGTGCTACATCAACGACCAAATTCCCGTCCCACATCCAGTGAACCATATTACGAGTGAAATGCCACTTCCTCAAGCAGAAGTCTCACAACAACAACATCAACAACAGCTTCACCGCCTACAGCCGCAGCAGCAACAGCACCAAGAGCAGCTACATTATCATCAGCAGCAGCATCAGCCTCATCAACAGATTCATCAGCAGCAACAACAGCAACAGCCTCTACAGCAGCAGCCTCTAGAGATGGAAGCCGGCCCGGGAGGCGTTCTGCCACAGGCCCTGCATCCTCCAGTAGGCGCACCCACTTATCACACGGCTTGGAGAGAGGATAATCCTGCAAGCAGCGGTGAGTCGAACCCACCTGTAAAACGTAGATGTGTGCAGATAACAGAAACGGGGCAGCCCAGTGTAGTTCCACAATCAGAGCAGATGGAAGAAGTAGAGATGACCGACACAGCAAGGTCCACTGAGGTTAATCTATCCAATGCCGCGGATTTAGAGCAAGCTAATATCAATAAAACGCACCCCGACACGATAGCGCCAACGTATAGAAGCAAAAATAATAGATACTCCCCCACAGACAGTGGCCCGTACCATATTTTTGTAGAGAGCATAGACAGGAAGGTCGGGAAACTACATCCTATGGCCATCGGTAAATTAATATTCCAACACAGTGACATACTCAAAACGGACGTAATCAACATTTCACCTTTAGGGAAAAATCGTCTCAAAATTGAAACAAGATCTGCTGGTACTGCTAATTCAATAGTGCAATTAGAAATTTTCAAAACCAAAAACCTTGAAGCTTATATTCCGAACTTTCTAATACATAAACAAGGAATAATTAGGAACGTTGACACCTCATTGAGTGAGGAAGAACTAGCTCAAGAAATAATTGCCCCTGTCCCAGTAGTGCGCATCAAACGCTTTACCAAAAGGAGCCATAATAACCAAGATCTCATATTACCTATTCCTGTTTGCTTGGTATCATTTCGATCCCAAAACCTACCGACCTACGTCACGATACTAGGAACCCGATGTGCGGTGGAACCGTATGTCCCGCCTGTGATCCAATGTACGACTTGTTTACGGTTGGGCCACCGACAAGGTCAGTGCAGATCCCGCGAGCCACGATGCAGCAGGTGTGCTGGGCCTCACTTGTTGGTCAACTGCGACAACCCATTATCGATCTGCTGCGCCCTTTGCCGCGGCCAACATCATGCCACGGACAGAAATTGCCCTGTGTATCTTAAAAACCGGGAAACAAAACAAGCAACCGCACTCAGATCAAATGCTGTATCTCCTGATACAGAGCAGCATTTCCGGGGCTACGCGCAGGTGACCTCCTCCCCACCTCAAATAACGAGTTATACGGAATATCCGCCTCTAGCAGCACGACTTCCGTATTATTGGCCTACTATCTCTCAATCTCAACAGATAATGCCAACCAGGACTCAGGCTCAGCCTCAACACCCGCCGCTACAGATGCATCAACCACTCATAACACCACAGCTACCCTTTCAGGACATGACACCCGAAGGTCCCCAGGCGCCTTCTGACTTTAGCGGTGGACCACCACCCACAATAGCAAACACTGGTAATGTTTCTGAGATTGCCTTGCTACACAGTAGTGGAAATATGGTGGCCAATCAATATATGGCAGAGAGTAGGAGCGGTACACAGCCAGAATCAACAAGTTCGCTTCAGAAAAATTTGGATTCAAACACCAGTAATAGGTACTCATGGACTAGGGCCCCTAAGTCGTATAAAAATCCTCGATTCACCAAAGAAAATCCATCTTTAAATACAAAACAATACTTGTATTCATACAATGGTCCTATGTCTCCTATTATAACTAGTGACCATCACTATCCAACCGCAACTAGCTTCATGGAGAGCCCCCAAGCCACCTTCACGCTCTGGGAAGGTGATCAAGCCATTCGTAACATACAGCCCACAGCAGCACAACAATCAAATTCTCTCAATCAACCTACCGAGATAACCCAAACTAAAAATGGACCATTATTCGAAAAAATTCTTAAATTAATTGTGATTCTGCTCCAAGAAGCTAATTCGCCAATGAATATTACAGCAATATCAGGAATGCTCTCAAATATTTTCCAACAAGATGGCGGAAACTAAGCTAGTACAATGGAACGCTCGTTCACTCAGAGCAAATAGTGAACAATTTCAGCGAGAACTTCTTACCAATAAGATTGCTATTGCTATTATAGCAGAAACCTGGCTAAAACCAAACACACCGCTATCAATCAAAGGATACCATATAGTGCGCAAAGACAGGGATGATGGCAAAGGGGGAGTTGCTATTCTAATACAAACAGACATCCCTTTCGCAATAACCCACATTGACCTCACTCATATTGAATCTTTCGAAGTGGTGGCAGCCAGAGTACGGATCCAAAACTTGAACGTATCTATTGTCTCGGTCTATGCTCCCCCCAAAACAAAAATTAATACATCTGAATGGCGCCAGCTCCTACAACAAATAGAAGAGCCATACTTAATATGTGGGGACTTCAATGCGCATCACATGTCGTGGGGTTGCGAGTGGTCTGACATATTCGGGGACGCCATAGTTGAGATTATAGACGAATTCAACCTGTTCGTTCTTAACGACGGATCCCCCACCTTAATCTCTAAACCTGGTCACCGAGTATCCGCAATCGATCTAACCCTCTGCTCCCCCTCTCTCGCAACAGAATTGCGATGGGAAACCGTGCAGCAGTCGTGGGGATCTGACCACCTGCCTATTCTAATAACGACCAAACAGTCGGATGTGAGGCAGGAACGATATACAACCACAAAATGGAACATTCAAAAGGCGAACTGGATCCTATACGCCCAATACATTGATTCCAATATCTCACGAGTCCAGGGCAACAAACCACCCAGACAGCAATACAATACGTTCCTAGCCATCATAAATGAAGCAGCTGAAATGTCGATCCCTAGGTTAAAACGATCACCAAATACAAAGAGAATCCCAATACCCTGGTGGGACACAGAATGCTCACGAGCAGTAGCCAAACGAAAACTAGCATTTACTACGTACAAACAGATTTCTACTTGGGAAAATTATCTAAATTATAAGAAAACAGATGCCGAAACTAAACGATTTCTGAAGCTAAAGAAAAAAGCTTCCTGGAGGGAATTTTGCAACAACATAAATAAAAATACGCCGTTGACAAAAGTCTGGAATATGGTCAATAGATTTAGAAAGAAGCCAGGGGGAACTAAATTGTCAACCATTTGGTTGGAAGATTTTGCGAGCAAGGTGGCCCCTCCATCAGCCCCCTTTGGACCACTAACACCTCCAAACCAGACCAAGGAACAGGATCAATTCCCCCAAACTACTTTAGAAGAACCATTTCAACTGAGAGAATTGGAATCGGTCCTCAACTCAACACGAAACACGGCACCTGGAATAGATGACATCCACTATTCGATGCTTTTCCACCTACCGCACTCAGCCAAGGTCGTTCTCCTTCAAATATTCACCGGCATATGGAGAAAAAGTGAGTTCCCAGACGACTGGACCACCCACATCATCATTCCAGTGTTAAAAGTAGGCAAAGACAGTAACAACGCTAACTCATATCGACCAATAACGTTGTCATCATGCGTAGCCAAAACCTTCGAGCGAATCATAAAGAGTAGACTAGAATGGTGGCTCGAACACCACAATCTGCTACCAAACTGTCAGTTTGGATTTAGAAAGGGAAGGAGTACCTACGACAACCTCGGTGTTCTCACTCTAGATATAGAAAAGTCCTACCTAAATAAAGGCTACCTAACGTGCCTGTTTCTAGACATAACCGGCGCCTATGATAACGTCAGCATTACCATTCTAGTTGAAAAGCTAAGAGCACTACACCTCCCGGAGGTATATCTAAACGGAATCTATAACCTGTTTTATTGCCGGACCATATACATACGCCAGCAGGACAACAGCCTATATGGACCACGTGTGGTTTCTCTGGGCATCCCGCAAGGAGCCATACTCAGCCCAATATTATTTACCATATATATAGCAGACCTAGAGAGTATATTCAGCCCCTCAATAAAGGTGTTAAAATTCGCTGACGATGTATGTATTTACACATCATCTCCATCCCAGGGGCTAAACTTCTGGAGATTAAACGACGTTGCTAAGTTACTCTATGAATGGACCCGTGGTAAGGGCTTAACTATCTCATCTTCGAAGTCATCGGTTGTGGTATTCTCGCGGAAGAAGAACACTTACCGAGGTCCACAGATACAGCTGGGTCCTTATAATTTCCCTGTTAGAACAGAGACTAGACATCTAGGACTTCAGATGGACAGTAAACTGACATGGAAGGCACATATTGATCACATTCTAGCTAAAGCCGAACGCTGCTTAAATATAATACGAGCGGTAACTCGGGTATGGTGGGGAGCTGACCCTTCCGTCTTACTCATCTTGTACAGAACGCTAATACGTCCCTTACTGGATTACGGCAGTTTATGCTATGGAAATGCCCCAATGTACAACCTGCGTAAATTGGATACATTGCACTACCGGGCTATCAGATTGTGCCTCGGAGCGATGAATACCACCCCCACAAACGCCTTATTAGTTGAGGCTAAAGAAATGCCATTGGTAATACGACGACAATTACTGGCAAGCATATTTCTAATGAGGCGCGCCGCCATCAAGAACCACCCGGTTATCCAGAAGGCTTCTGACTATATAACAACGATCAAGAGGAGAGATAACAACCTCGGTCATAGAACCCCGCTGCTGGCTCTCTGTTTCACTGAAATAAAACATATAATCCCGCTAGTAATTCAAGATACTACACTACCCATCTTCGCATACCAGTATGCTATTTTGAGATACAGGCCCAATATATACCACCTACCTAACTGGATAACAACCTGTAACAACGTAAACAGCAAGATGGAGGAATTCTTGTCCATAACATGGCCAGAACATGTACAAATATACACAGATGGCTCGAAAACTACTAATGGTGTGGGCTACGCCTTCTTCTGTCCCCTCACTCAAGAATCACGTAAAGTTCGCCTGACAGCAGAAACGACAGTATATACCGCTGAAGCTATGGCAATAAGAGATGCCTTAAATTATGGTCTCGAACACTTCAATAAAATACTGGTACTGTCCGACGCTAAAAGCGTGGCGCAGAAGCTGGAAAACATGAACAGACTGAGCGGAACGAATAGGATCCTATTCGACATCTTAAATGCAATGTACTCAGCCAAGGCGGAGGGCAAAGAAGTGCACTTGTTATGGGTCAAGGGACATGCTTCCATACAGAATAATGAAAAGGTAGATCAACTGGCGAAAGAAAGCACGGCGGATGGAGAGCAATACTATACTCAGCTACCTCATACCGATTTTATTAATATCATCAGGAAACGGTATCTTCACAAGTGGTCAGAATCGTGGACTTTGACACAAACAGTTAAAGGGAAGTTTTACGCATCAATACAACCTCACATACCAACTAAAGTCTGGTTCGAAGATAACCATTTGGGCAAAAGATATAAAACATCTATAATTCGCATGCGACTCGGTCATGGCTGTTACCCAAAGCACCTCCACCAAATCGGTATAGCACAGACTCCCTTTTGCCCGGTGGATCACGAAGAATTAGCAGATCTCGACCACATCACTTTAGCGTGCACTCTATATCGGACTCAACAAAAGAAACTATACAATAGCCTTGTAAAGTTCAAAATTCCACTCCCAACTTCGATACGCATCCTGCTGAGAGGGGGAAGAAGTGACGTGTATGGGGCGCTGGCCACATACCTAAGAGAGGCTGACATCCGTATCTAAAGACACCAAACATAACAAAATTAACAATCACATACAAGTTATGATCTTACAAATTCAGCACATTTCCTGCAATACCACCAACGGAATCGGTCGGAACTGCATCTTAGCTGACCTAAAAAATTACATTAAATTGTAAATCATCAAGGAACTCTCACTAATCAGTTTAGTTATATCAGGTGCAAGGCTAACCGGATATACCAAAGCCCAGTGAATCTTACCCTGCAAGGAAACATCACTGCTCCCCAAATGTGATTTTATTGTTATCGATATAATTGTCATCATTGTATTATTGTATCAATATACTTTCTAAATATGTATTACTATTCACTGAATAATTGTATTACCCATTGTGAAATAAGATCCAGCTTCATATTATCGCTGGCACAAATGTAATCGTGTATTCCCTTATCAGGGCTATCGCTGTATTAGTGTAATATTGAATAATTGTATAATTTAGTGTGAATTAAGAAATGAATACATGTTTGCTATACGATAAGAATCACATGTTAAATTAATGTAAATGATAAAGCTGGCCGTATAGTCGATAGACAGAAGGCCATGAAAATAAATAAATAAAAATAAAAAATAAAAAATCCCTAGCGCAAGTGATACGGGTCCGCGGAACTGCATCCATCCGGACCTACCCATCTCTACTTCGAGCATCTTTAACCAAATTTGTTTTTTAATGTAATACTCGTTATCATTTGACACGTAGTGTCTGCATTCCTTCCTACACCTTAAGGTCCATCAGGGAAAAGCTGATCTCCAGTATTAAACGCAGTTTCAGCATAAACTGAGAGATTAATGCTTAATGCTAATTCGAGCAATGCAAATGGTGACTGGTAGATTTTCGCGACGCTTTTTCACTAAAAATGATCACATCCATACTAAACGTATTCCGGTCGGTCTAGTCTAGAACAGAGGTTTCCAAACTTTATGTAACTACGTCTTCCTCTAATAAAAACCTAATCTTGGCTTCTCTCCCCGTTCCCCCCCCCCTCCCCCATTATTTCATAAAACACGTATATACCACAGATGAAGATAGAAGGGCCTCATCAACACACTAACACAAACACATTTTACAATTTTTCGGTATAAACATTAATCATGTTAGAAGTGATACATATGACAAGGGGATCAAATGTGCTGTAGATGTGAACATATCGAGATATGCAACATATCGCACTGCCTTGCAGCATTATCACTGTCGCCATTCTCGTTATCAATGATAATATATTGTTGATGCTTCTGCCAACTGTATTATCAGCAAGCAGTATTTGTCGCAGCAGTTTTTCATACGATTCGCCGAACATGATTATAGCCATATCAATAGAGTTTTTTAATATTGTTTTTTATTTACTTTTATTATTATTACTATATCTTTTTATTGCCTTTATCAAACTATTCTAAGTTTCTTCGAAAAAATTCTTTGGACTTATCAAAATTTCAGCATGCATAGTTTCAAAGTTTTAGTTTAATTTGCATGGTCTGATACTATCTACGACCAAAATGTGCTTACAAAACCAACACGTTGTTTTCACAAGCCATCTATGACACTTGTAAATCCTAATTATGAATCTTATGTTTCTGCCTTGGGCAGTGGCGTAGCTAGGTCAACAAGGGCCCTGCTTTGTGTGCTGGTAGGCCCCCCCCCTGAACTGAGGATGGGGGGCCCTTAAATTGTTCTTTAGGGGCCCCTTAGAAGACGGTAGAGCTAAAAAAAAAGATGTGCGCTTAGGGGCCCCTTGAGGTATGCTTGGGGCCCCCCTGAGCGTGCGGGCCCCGGTGCACTGCACCGCCTAGCCCCATAGTAGCTACGCCCCTGGCCTTGGGATTTATACCTCCTTGTTCGCTGTGGCTTGTATTACCACTACCTTTACCTTGTTTCTGCATCAACAACTTACCACTGTCTTCATTATCAGTTTATTTTCGGTTGTAACCGGCCAAGAATGTAGCAATTCGTTTTGAAATTTAAAAAAATATTAGGATAAAACGTCCAACTTCTAAATTATTATCGACTATTATTAGTAAGTAATGACGTCGAAAACAATGCAAAAAACACAATAGCACACCGCGGAAATGCTTCTGTTGATAGTAGATACGAATGACGTTTGAATTTGAGGTTATTGTTGCAGTGTCTAGCGGTTCAAACGGTCGTTTTATAAATTAGGAAATTGCAAACTGCAATTCATGAAACTAGTGTCATCCAAATTCCGATAGGTGGAGTTGAAAGGTGTTATGTTATGAAAGTTTGTTTATCATATATATTACTTGTAAAAGGTGTTTTTTAGTGACAAGTTATTTTTCTCCCTTCATACTTAAGCAAAATCGATAAACGAGGAATCATTTTAAAGATTAAGTTCTTCGCTTTGGTAACATGATTAATTATGAAAGGAAGGAACTTTTGGAAATTCAACCCAGAAATGTAAAAATTACGAACAATCAAGGTCACGGGTATCGGATGGTTCAGAGTGAAGCTACTAGGCTGCGCTGGCGTCGATAAGGAGTGATCGCATTACCGCTAGATAGCAGCAGCACATATCACAGAGATATTCATAAACTGTTTGTGTTTTGTTGAGTCGTGCCTATTTCAGTTGACAAATAAACAATTTCTACAAATGAGTCGGTTCTTCTTTTATCCTACTACAAACAACTATAGTCGCTATTCATTGTTAATTATTCCTATAGTGGTCTGGTGTCTCAGTGGTTAAGGTGTCTGACTGGGGAATGAAAGGTCCCCTGTTCGAATTCCTGTCTCTGAGCTGATTTTCATAGGAACTTAACCCGGCTTTCCCCTCTGGCAAAGCTTGCCAGAACGCTTCCGTGGTTGGGATTGCACGTTAAACTGTTGGTCCCCTGTACCGGATAGGACTACTGGGTTAGTTAAGACCGGGCCCCTCCTATCGCGTGTTGAAGGATCCCAGAGTTCTTAGCGAATTGAAGATGGCCATGCTAGTGGCGAGTGACCGCGGGAACTTCGAAACCCTCGTACAGTCATATCACAAATCACTGCAAAATTTGAAACTTTTATGCTGTTAAGGGTCTTTACTTGCTCAACGAAGATAAAATGGCAAATCACAGGCTAATTACTGAAATTCAACTGACTATATTACCTTTTTGGACTTGTTTTCTTCAGTCCCAGCAGTGGCAAGATTATTGCAAAGCTTATAATCCTTACCTTCGATTTATTGTCTGGAAAGGAGAAAATGGTTGGAACTGCAGAAGGTTTCAGAATCTTTATATTCCCATTTTTCCAGAAACATTCCTTCTCGAAATGTTGAGAACATATAAAACTATGTTCCGTGGGAGTAAAACTGTCCCGGCGTATTTTAGCTAACCACTCACTCAATTTATTCTTATCTCGGAGCGGAAACCTGTATCGAACGAAAATGTTAAACCTGTGACCAACACGTAGGAACATAATATCCACCTGTTATGATAGACGATTCGGAACTTATTTAAATGCATACTTACTTGTGAAACGATAAATTTGTGCCTTTTGTAGCACGGTTGGTGCAGTTATATGCAGTGCAAGAGTTAACCATGGTAGCAAACACTTCTAATAAAAAAAAAATACGAGCACTCGATCACTTCGGCACGTCTCAACTGTACAGAACCACACACTCAAACCAACAGTTTGCCATCAGTATGGCGGCGCGCGCATCGTTCAATTTGCGAAGGAACACTAGCGCTGTTGCTCCTTCTAGTGTATAATATTCAAACTTCTTTGGTTAAGACGGCTACGACAGGGGCGGAATGCGCACCCAATGGAAACCTTGTCAGCAGGTCATTACGACTATATGGAATTATTATTATTTCCGAAATTTTCTCACGGGATACCTGTATATTATACACTGCTTTACGAAAATTACATTTCCGTTCAATTTTTTGATTCTCCTTCCCAGAGAGACGCGCCTCCGAGTTTGGAAACAGCTGGTCTAGAATGTGACAGGATCTCACTCTGTAACAATAAAACTGTGTTCTGCTTTCAGAAATGTCTACGGGGAATGTTTGTGGTTTGAGTCCCATCTAAACGTTCTGCATTTGTATGATACATACAAAATTATTACATCATAGTCTGTAGGAGATAATTCACCCATGTTCCATAAGCAATGCTGATAGTTGTTGTTCGTCCCATAGATTAACCTGAAATTCCCTATCCTCATATGCTGTTACCGGTGCGTGTACTATGTTGATAACGGTTACATATTATTTTGGGGACTTGCTTTAGGCAGCTGAAATAATGTTTCCCTGACTTCACTGAAAAATGCGCAATTTTTATAGCTGACAGAAGAAGGAGTAGCAAAAGTGAGATAGAAGAACTCTCCGTCTTCCGCCGGCACCATTAATTCCGCAGCTATTTTTATGTGAACTCGACTTGTAATGCAGTAGCTGAAGTAACTAATACTGTTATGAAAATAGATGTTAATACGACGAATCCTCTACCAACATTAATCAAACAAAACTGGAATAATCTACCAGCCTTCACCACCCTCTGACGATAAATTGAAGGGGGAAGGTATGCTTTCATTTAGGAACTAACCCAATGACAGTTAAAACATGGGGAGGAGAATTATTTTTTAAAAATAAAAAGTCTTTCTTCCCTTAGCTACAAATAAAAACTTTCACACCAGCTTACGATTTAATTCAAAGGTTAATTTTATTTTATGGGCATCGTTTCCCTTTTTCATACTATTCTTAATTCTCGCTCTGATATACATCGTATCTATGTATTTAGAGATGAATGTATGTATGTTTGATGGTTTGTTTGTTCTTCATACAAATCCACAGTTTTCATCCGATTTCGATGAAAGTTTGCACACGTATCCTTTGAAACATGGAGAAACGTACTGTCTACATTTAGTTGAAAAATTTTCTGTATAAATAATACATGTTGTCTTATAACTTCGAAAAATTACTGAGTGGTGATATACAGACGCGTAAGATGTGCAGGTCTCTGTACTGCCTTCCAATGTAGCGCTCAGGTAGCTCAGTGCTTAAAGCGCTTTCCTTACTGCTGTTTGGATCGTGGTCTATGGTTCAAATCTCCGTGCAGGCAAAGATTTTAAAAAATGTTTTTGATCGTAAGAGTCACGCCTGGGCCGTCGGCTATTCGGGTTGAATGTTAAGCTGTAGATATCACTAATTTAGGGGTTCAATGCGACGTAAATCGTAGGTAGTCTTGTAATTAGGTGTAAACTTTTTTATGTTATAATGATCCTTCAGGGGTTGTTCGCAGTAAGTGTGTGTGTGTGTGTGTGATCTGCAGTAATAATACTATAAATGGGGAAGTAAATCTCTGTCTTTTTGTTACGTTTTGACGACTAAATGGCTATATCGATATTGATGGAATTTGACAAGAAAATCTGTAGGAAGGGCACAGTACATATTTTCCTGTATGATTAACAGTTGCAGTCACGAAATTTTGAGACCTTATCGAATGGTGACAGAAATATGTTGGAAATTGATTCTCTTCAAGCGACAGATTCGACGGTAGAATGATACAGTGATAGCATTCCTATCATATTATGCCGACTCGGTGTTGTTTGTGACCAATCCTCCGTTACCAACAACTTTAGATATTCAATTCTGGCAAAGAAATTCTTAATCCACGCATACGAAGTCGTGGGTATCAGCTAGTACCTTATAAATACCCACCAAACCTCTTTATCCACCTCCTGTCTTCCAGTGACTTTCATCTTCGCTTATGTTTTACTCAAGTTACTTCTAACTCCACAATGAGGTTCCCATACGATGCCACCACATTCGAGTGTTTGACTGACTCCAGCTCCCATGCTTCCCTAGTTCATCGCCTCATTACCCTCGCTAATAGACACAGGGCTTTGATACCTTTGAGTACCATCTCTGCAAAGTGCCTGCCCAGCCGAGCTTATCATCAAATGATGTACCCATATGTATACATTTTAGGCATACCACCAGCAACTGTTCCGTCCACCGCATAATTAATGCAAAATACTTATTTTCCTGTATGCATACCTGAAAACTAATTTTTTTTTTTTTTTTGTTAATTCATGCTAACCTTCCCAACCGGATATCCCGTGATTATCCCACTGTATCTCCTCACAGTTCTCTCCATATAACCGTATTAAACAGTATAAATAAAAACATTAAACATGAACTTCTGAATGAGGACTGGAGCACTGTGTTTAAAATTACAGGAGTAAACAATAAATTCAGTTATTATAACCAGAGGTTTTTGGAAATTTATAAGAGATGCCTCCCTACTAGACTATTTATAATTGGTCAAAAACGAGTAACAAGAATTGGATAACAGTAGGTATTAAAACATCTTGCAGGCATAAAACAGAACTGTATGTAGAAGCTAGGGAGACTGTTAATGTGCTTCTCAGACTGGCATTACGAAACTTTGTGTAGAATTTTAACTAAAGTAGTTAGAGAATATTAGAGGATATTAACAGTGAGTTTAGCAGTTGAGATAATAATATAAAAATTGTTTGGAACATTATTAGAAACAAAACCATTGTATCATCCCCTAAACATTAACTTTAAGTGTAAACAATAAACTTGTAAATTAGCCTTCTTCAGTAGGATGTGCTTTCAATAACTCATGAAAAAATAAAAGAAAAATTTATTGTTAATACGGATGCTGTAACAGTACCTAGATCCTTGTCACCTAAAATAGTATCTATGTCTCTATTTCCCTCCAGTCAAAATGAAATAGAAAAAATAATTAATTTCTCAAAAATTGGTTACTATAATGTTTTCTCCCAAAAACTGAAACAATGTAACATTAGCAGAGTTATCAGTCGTATTTGCAATTGTTCTTTTAAAGAAAGTTTCTTTCCTGACTCGCTCAAGATATCAATAATCAAACCACTTTATAAAAAAGGGTAATAACTCAAATAATGAGAACTATAGACCCATATCAATTCTATCAGCGTTTTCAAAACTCTTCGAAAAAGCGATGCACATAGTGGCGTATGCACATCTACATAATAATAACGTACTCAATAAAGCACAGTTTAGGTTTAGACACTGTGTTTCGATAGAGTCAGCAATCGTTGCTTTTATAGTCAAAATACTGGAAGCAATGCATAAAAAATTAAGTTACATAGGTATATTCTGTGATTTGGCTAATGCCTTTGATTTTGTTGACCACGGGATTCTCCTAGATAAATTGCAACTCTATGGAATTAGTGGTAAGGCAGGACTTTGGTTCAAATCGTATTTGGAAAATAGAAAGCAACGTGTATTTTTCAAAGATGTTTATACAAGAGATTATAAACTCAGAATGTGGAATGGTTAAATGCGAGGTACCTCAGGGATCAATTCTTGGCCCTCTGTTATTCTTAATGTATGTCAATGATCTCCCACTATTATTAGGTCATAGTGAATATATGGATGATCGTAGCATATCTTTCAAACACCCATTAGTAAGAACCCTGAAAATGCAGAAAATTATGCTCTAATGAAAATTAATAGATAGTTCAGTGCTGATGCAGTATTACTTAATTTAGAATAGAAACTAGACTTCAGTCTAGGAGGTGACAGCCAGCTTACGACAGCTAGAAGAGACCTGACACCTAATGAAGACAGCAGAGCTAACTTTCGAAAAGAGGATGATATTGCATCAGTACGCAGGGAAAGCCGGGAATGCCTCCACTCACACAACAGCTAATTCAGTTTGTTACAAAAAGTAAAACAAAGGACAGCTATAAATTGATATCCGAAGGAAAACCAATCAATGAAAGTAGTTTCACAAAATTCCTGGATGTATATTTTTATAACAAGTTGAACTGGAAGCAACATATTCAACTAACTTCTTAAAAAAACTGAATTGTGCAAGTACAGTAGCTAGAATAGATGATATAGGGACAAGAATGATGGTATATTCTCCATATTTTCATTCCTTGCTTACTTACGGCATCTCATTCAGGGGAAACTCTTCACAAGCACAGAGGGTATATAATTCACAAAAACGTGAACGAAGAATTATTTGTGGAATAAGACAACGGACGTCGTGTAGAAATTTGTTTAGAAATCTTGGAGTACTTACAATGCCAACACAGTATATATACTCCTTAGTACCTTTCGCAGTGATAAATCGTGAATACTTTAATCTTAATTCTGACATACATAGCAATAATACCTTTCACAAAGATTACAAGTCATTGTCAATTGTATGGAACCGGATAACATTACATGGAGTATCTTCATTCAATGTCCTACCACAAGAAATAAATGTTGTCTATGAAAGGCTAACTACTTTAAATCAAACTGAAAGAGTTTTTGCTTCAAAATCCATTTTACGCTGTGAAAGGATTTTCTACTCGGAATTTGGTAACTAAGAATACTGAAAAAATGCTTCATATGAATGACTGAGAAAATAGTAAATATTTGGGGTATAAAAGGATAAGGTGATTCAGTTGTTCATAATCACTAAAATGATGTATGATTTTTCTTTGTGTTGAAACCGTTTACAGGTGCAACAATTCCATTATCTGGAAATTGCACTCATATATAGCTACTAACATGCGGTAGTATGTATTTGCAGATTACCGTAGAAATTTATTATACTAGTTGGTTTTTAAGTAACTGGCCAGTTATCTGTTGTTGCTAATATTATTGATATTCTCAATGGTTCCACATCTCCGAGATTGTTTTCTAAAGTCAATATAAAATTTATTGTATACAAATGAATGTCATCAAACTCTGTACGCTAATTAACTCTGTGCGCTAATGTTCCAGAAAAACCCATGAATACTATTTATCCTAGAAAACTTAATCCAAATATAAAGGTACAGAGGTAAAGAATGCGTAAATCCAGCTGACATTACTGTCGAAGCTATAAGATATTCCGGTACAGTAGTGAATGAGCCAATGTTTTTAACTAAGACACAACATGTGGTAGGGTAATGAACATTTAACTGTTGTTTGTGGTTTAGGGCTGCTGTCAGAGATTGTGTTAGTAGATACCACTGGGCTCATCGCCACAGTTCGTCGGAGATGGTTGCTACAGATATGGCCATCTTCATCTCTCTTTAGAATAAATCTCATTGCCAATTGATTTCTATCTTCGTAATGCACCAGTGGATTTTGTACAATTCTACGCGTAAATACTATTAAATTTAGGCTCCATATGTTAAGTATAATTGAAAACTTGTTTGCACAAGAGCAAATTTTCAATTCTGTAAACTGAAACGTCATTCAGTAAGTTGTTTGAAATGACAGTTTCGTGAAAGCACTTGCCTGACATAAAATTCCTCATCGGCGAAAAATTCGCATAAACCTAGGAGCCTACAAATGCTATGAATATTGCGCATTCTGCAAATAGATTCACGTTATTAGACTATTTGTTCGCTGCTTCCTCGTCACTGAACAATACCATAACGTAATGTGAAAAGATGATAGCTACAGGACAGGATACTTCCTAATCAAGAGGTGAACGGTTAACATTCAGAAGGAGGCGGGTTCGAAACCCCGTCCAGGCATCCAGATTTGGGTTTTACATGGTTTTCCCAAATCACTCCAGGTGAATGTCAGGATGCTTCCTTCAAAAAGGGCCATGGCCGAATTCCTTCCCGTTCCTTGCACCTAGTCCTTCCTTGCCCCAATGACCTCGACGTCGACGAGGCGTAAAGCAGTAAGCAAAAAAAAAAAAAAAAAAACCTCTAATCAAAATAGCGAAATTATTAACAGTTATTTCATTTCTCAGGTATTTGTTTTGATCACAGTACTTCAGTGAGTTTTTTATTTTGGTTGAACGCAGTGCTTCTTCCCCAGAATGCATTTGTAAGCATCCACCGCCTTCAACCGTATTAAATCTGTGTTTCCTCATGATCAACTAGAGAACAAAAATTTGTTTCCGGTACGAGTAGCTGTTATTAATATATCCAGATGTAATGTGATCAGCAAAATTAATAATCGTAAACTGCTTGGTGTAGAAAATTACTGCAAACCTGAAAGGATGGCAACTTGATTGGTCTGTGGAAATTACCACAGAACACAACCAGCATGTATAACTGATCTGATAAAAGAGCTGAATTTGGATTCATTGTAAGATAGTAGGACGATGAAGGGAGTTTCAGAAACGTACAAGGTTTGTATTGGTGAATTTGGTGTATTTGGTAGAAGAATTGAGGGCTGCGTATGGAACGGAACAGAAGACAAACGATTTGCGGCATAAGGCAATGGGAAAATTATCTTTTGTCGTCAGTAAGCGAGTGAGGAATTGGAATAAATTGCCAAAGAAACTGATGAATAATTTATCAAAAATCTAAAGTAGGTGGGTGCCGACCCCTGTAGCGAGCTGGCTTCCAGTTACAAGGGTCGCCGGTTCGAGTCCGGCCCAGAGCATGGGTGTTTTTTTTTTCTTCTTATTGCTTTACGCCTCGTCGACGGCTAAGGTCATTAGAGGCTGGATGGGACTGGGGACAAGTAACAGAAAGGAATTCGGACATGGCTTTTTTTTTTTTTTTTTTTTTTTTTTTTTTTTTTTTTTTTTTTTTTTTTTTAAGGAAGCATCCCGGCATTCGCCTGGAGTGATTTGGGGAAACCACGCAAAACCCAAATCTGGATGCCCGGCCGGGATTCGAACCCGCGTCCTCCCAAATGGGAGCCAGAACGTTAACCGTTCACCCACCACGCTCAGTATGGGTGGTTTTAATTAAGTGTTGTTTCCGTGTTGCATTGTCCTGTCACTTGTGATAATCAATAATACGAGAAGATTCTGTATAGACAATTGAGGAATAATATTAACACAGTTGCTTGCAGAATTGCCATTTACCAGAAAAAAAGTAGGCGGGTGTAGAAATTACACTTAAACAAATTAAAATAAAAAAGAACAAGTAATGTGGAAAATAAGTGTGTAAAGAAACTGCCATCGGAATATGCGATCCATCGCAATTGAATTAGAATTAAAGTATGTCAACATATTTTTATTCAAGAGCTAGTAGATACTAATGAAGTCAATAACAGCTGAAACAAAGCAAGTAAGCATGCGTATTTTTAACCATGTTTGATAAATATACCTATAGTAGTTAGAATTTCTAATACCACGATAAAAAAAAACTAAAGTTAGTGAAGACGAAAGACTTGGTTTTTAATAAGATCAAGGGTAGATGGTGTCGTCATCGTTTATTATATTAAAAAAAATCTACAAGTGACGAAGAGAGATGTTACTGAATTAATCTTTCCCCATTCTCTTTTTCCGGTATACAACATGAGAATAAACAGGTTCTGTTTGGGGATAAAAGGCAGGAAAATTGTCTCACATGCGGAGAGATATTGTTCCGACATCCTTATAACGGTTTTGTCATGCAGGGCCAGCAAAAATTGCATCATTTCCGTAAAATAAACGAGTTAAATGTTCTATTGACCATACGGAAAGTTGAAGAAATGCGAGGTGGTGTGAAACTTGTAAATTATTCTCTTGGGGTTCTCTTTAACACTCTAACCAATAAACACTTTCAGACAAGATGATAAGTTCGGAAAAATCACCATTCGCCAACACGAAATACTGAATTGTGGAATAAATTACGAATTGAATCGGTGTTAGCAACAGTAGTCTATAGACGCACCACAGATAAACTGTCAGTAGGCCTGTATCTCATAAATAAAAAATGTAGAATCTCTTTAAAGTGAGCAGCAGACGGATGCATAAGTCCTTTTTTTCCCAGTCATTTATGAGAAAATTGGGTGTCGTTTGTGACTTTATATCCACAGAACCTGTGTCACGCATAACCATTGTAACGTCCATTGCACACGCGATGCAGCCTGATATATAGTCAAGCAGCGACCCCACATCGCTTTATTCTCTTTTATTTATCTCAAGGAAACCTCACTCAACAATGCAATATACATTGGGTTAGAATATTTTGTATTAGAATTATGCCAATTTTGTAAAGAGAGTGCAGAAGTCAAATCCCCTGCAACGGTATTCCAGGAGAGAGTTTCAGCCGAAAAAATAATTTAGGGCGGAAGCGATAGGCACAGGTTAAATTTTCTACTGACCGTACGGAAACTTGAAGGTATTTGATATGGTATGAAACTTATGAATTGTACGGATTTACTTTTAACCTTTGAATATATTTTAATTTTTTTAGGAATAGTAGGCCTACTGTTGTATTGGTGAGCATATATATACCATAGCTTCTCTTTCCCTGTAAGTTGCTATTCAAGCAGTTCATTTTAGCTCCCAGATGTTGAGAAAAATTTAATAGATTTCTTTATCTGATATACATTTACATACAGGCCTATCACGAAATTAATCTTATCTACAAATGAATAAATGTTTTGCCTAAAAAACGATTGTGAGTCGAAGCGATTAATTACAAAGACATACATAACAGTATTTAAGCAGTCGGATTCGGTATTTCGTTAGAAAATTTATGCGTCCAGTGAAATCACCTGTTGGAATAGGTAAGACCCAAGAGTAACACAAAATTCACTGAAGCTTGTCACAGGCCGTGACATGCACTTGAAGAGTTGTGATTCAAGGAAAGATATTGAGATACATCCAGACTCTCGGCAATATAATTACTCAAAGACCACTTTTTACGCTTGTGTTTAGATACAGTCAGAAATATAAGTCAGTAGGTGAAACACGTACTGAGGATACTGATCACCAAGTCGATCAAGTCATGTCCTTTCTGACTTACCCATTTATTCGTTTGTCAAAATACCGGTAGTCGATTCTAATGGAAAGTTATGGTGCGAACAAGATAAATTGGAGATTACGAGAAAGAAAATGTTACAAAAGCTCTGATAAAAGTAAAAGTTGTGACCATATTTCCAGTGCATCAGCTGAAAAAAAAAAAGTAAGTTCACATTAAAATTTTGTTAACAAAACTACTCATTAATTACCAATATTTTTCTGTTGCCACCATCTTACGGAAAGTGAGCTGCAAGAATATATTCTGTTTGACATGAATTTCCTATTGCCAGATCGTGTGTCTTATTTATTTCCTCATACCATTCGAGAATTTAAAACTCAAGAGATTTCCAGTGAAACAGCAGGTGAGTTCAACAGCTATTGAGTACAGCCCTGTAACGGCCACTGAATGATTAGGAGTTCTCGCACCCCCAAATATTGAGCTAGCTGGGGCAGACTTTCTTAAAAGCCACACTTGGTGGATAATATAAATTATCCTGGCGCCCGGCATTTGAGATTGAATACAGTTGATGCCAATACTGTGTTTGATTTTTGGTTCCCCTATCATTGGGAAGGGAACTTTCATTTAAACAAATCAAGTGTGTAGCTTTCTTGCTTGCCAATTAACATTGGGAGTTTATTTCAAGATTAATTTAAAGGTGGTTGTATTTTGATGCTTTTGTTTATTTGTTAATATGTGTTGGCAATTGTAAGAAGAGGCTTTGCATAGTTCTTTTTATCATTTTTCAATGTGTCAATGTTAACGATAAATAAGCCTCGCCTGTACGCCATTTGAGTACCAAATAAATTAGCGGCCTAAGGTTTCTTTTAATTATAAAAAGAAGTAAAAGGTTTTCACCCTTACCTTCCCACCCACGCTAAACCGCCACAAGTTCAACTGCTGACATGAAAAGAACAGGATTTGGAAATATTTGCTTTGTCAGTAGAGTTTCTCTCAGATCAGAGTTATTGATGCAACAATCATTTAAATTTTCATCAGCAGACAGAACAAACATTAAATTACATAGAGTAAAATACAGTTGTGCACTTTTGAATTTACAGGTAAACCATTTCTTTGTGGACTTATCGATCAAAGACCCTGTACATCGTGCAATGAGATTAGGAATATCTTCAGATAAGTACATATTCCTAGCTTAACCCGGAAAGGCTATTCTCGGAAGAGATTTATCGGGGGTACCATACTGGGTGAGCTTTTATCACTAAATAGAACACAAATTTCTTATAATCGGTATAGTTAATACACGGAACATTGCCACTTAAAATCTCTTTAAAAAAAACCAATGTACAGATCGACTCAATAGCACTACAAGATGGGTAAAACACTGCAAAATCATCTGGACTAATGACAAAAAAAAAAAATAAAAAAAAATCAAACAAAACAAAACCGGAAAGGCAGTCGGAACTACAGGAATAACTGCAGAATTACTAAAATATAGAGGAATGCCACTAAGTATCCTCTCATAAACATGTGTTGGCTTAAATGTAAAGCACCTGAACAGTGGAAAATAGCAACTATAGTTTTTCTTTTCATGAAAGAAGACACATCCAACACCAATAATTACAGAGGAATAAGTATCTTGAAAACAGTACAACAGATATACCAGAATGATCAATGTTAGACTGCGACCATTAGCGGAAACTGTACTTTTATGATTTCAGAACGGGTTTAGGACAGGACGATCCTGCTCAGAATATATATTATGAACGGAGTTTCGTATAGACAAAAGGAGGGAATACAAGCTACCTACATACATTAATTTTGTTTAGTTTCGAAACGGTTTTTTGCAAGTTGTCAGAAAGATCCTATAGGAAATCATCCAATGTAACGAATGCCCGAAACATCTTATACGAACAGCGAAGAGTCTATATTTTAATTCAAATATAATCCTCAAAATAAGAAATAAACATCAGCCAATAATAATAAACCAGGAATTGAAACAAGGGTGCAGGCTCGTTTGGACGATGGCATTCATATGTGGAAGAATGAATATCGGACTAGGAGTAGAGATATAGGCTTTTAGTTTGCTGATAACCTGATGGTAATAGAGGATACTGAAAATGGATTACAAAAAACCCTACACAAATTTCAGTTACATTCGGAGCACTGAAACCTGCAGATACCAACCAACAAAACTAAAATAAAGGCTGGCTTTCCGTGGACGACACACTGTTAAAGCGAAAATAATTGTAAACGGTCAGCTTTTAAGTTTCAAATGAGAATGCCATTAATTTATACACTATTGCTTCCGACTTAGAAGTTCTTTAGTTCGTTATTTGACCCGGTTGCTGGGCGGGAATATACCTTCTGGTGCAAGAAAAACGGTGAGGAGAGATGTTAGACGTATATGTCCGCAAGGGTCAACAATGACACACTCCGAAACGATTCGCTTGTTAAAGTTCAGTCTTTTATTTCCCTACGACCTTAAACACCATCAGTATAACAACTAGTGTCCGTCTACTGACGCTCGAACTCGCTCGTTTACGGAGCGTCCATAAACCACGTAGCTCTATTTTGGCCTCTTGTCAACCCCTTATCCCCCCCACGTAGCCTAACTTGGCTTTTCTCTCTAAACACCCTCCCCCCCTTTGTAGCACGTAGCCTTTTTTCATATTGATTCTAGAAAACATTTTGTACTGTATTCTCTTGTCAGACTATCGTACATTACTTAAGGAGATAATTAAATGACGGAAATAAATATTTACATGCTGTTGTGTGTTCTCTACCTCATTTTAACTGTGAGAAATAAAATGAATGAAAAGCTACGTGGCCTGGCTCGGAAACCCGCCCCCCCCCCGCCTCCCAACATATCTTTCCAGCTAACCCCTCCCCCCACCCTCCCTAGACCGAAACACGGAGTTTATGTACACTCCCTTATTTCTATGACCAGTCCTCTCTACCCGGGCGAGCTGTGACCGCTAGAACTTCCCCCTGGGTGGTCAAACGAAGGCTCGGTGGTCAAACGAAGGCTCGGCGGACAAACGAAGGCTCGGCGGGCAAATGAAGGCTCCGCAGTGAAGAAATATCGTGTAATGTCTTCCTCGCCCGTGTCGCGAAACAAGGATGGTACATCATAAAAAATTGGACACGATTGTACGTCAGGGGCATTCTCGAATGTACAGTATATCAATGATTACTACCAACATTTTGTGTATGTTCTATCAGTCGAATCGCCTTATACATGAAGTGCAATGTGTATGTGTTTGTTAAACATTTGTAACAAAAATATTACATACTATGAAATCAGCAAAGTGTAATGAAAAGTATAACATAAATAAATTATCTGTAGTTGCTGACATACATAAAGTATACCCTGAATCCACATTTGGTGCATTATTATTTACACGGGCGTTTCAAATATATGTTATGTCTTGTAATTAATGCACAACATTGAACTCACTTTAATGACATAACTGAACTCTCTCTAATAAGTAATTGTTAACTACCAAAATATCATTCATATGCTCAAAGAAAGATTGTTCCATTCTTTTATGAAATGCCGGAGCATCACCACAAAATTGTTTAAATGTGGTGCAATCTATCGATTTTTACTTTTATATTAACATAGAGTTGTTCCCGGTCTTTTAAGTATCTGAATTTTCCGAAAGTAAACGTATTCAGTCTTCTAGAATTATACAACAGCACGTAGAATATAAAGAAGAAGAAGACATATACCATCCACTCTTTAATTTTTCAGTTCCTTGAATCTTCGATTTAGTGATTTTAAGACTGCGATGCAGTTCGTGGCTGTTCCGATTGTAACGGTCGAGTACCATCGTCGCTTCGTCACCACACAGCAAGAAAATAACAGACCGAGCCTACAGTCAGGCTCGAGCTTACGTCCAGGCTCGGTCCTCTGTACTGTATTTCCGGCATTTGGCCGGCAGATGTCGCGCTGGCAACAACAAACCGACCGAGCCTAGACAGCCTTTGCCAAACTCTATTAACAACTAACTTATAATGACACTTCTCCGAAGAATCACTGGTTCTTAGGATGGAAGTTTTGAAACCCATACTAAATACAAACAAAATGAGTCACTAGGAACAATGTCCATTCACAGAAAAACACCAAGCAGTGCACAATGTTTTACTTAAATGTTCCAGTGAATTGTCCTGCTACCCGCGTACCATGTAGAATCAGGCAACCACATTCAGTTCTTTCCACACAATGGCAAATCACTCGACACGTTGAGTGTAACCACTATGTGGAGCCCTAGGCACGAAAATAAACACCCGTGTTGCTGCATGGGATCGCCACTACTAGCCCGCTTCCGTGCTGCATAATCATGGCGGAAGGATCTCCCCCACCCTTGTCCTCGGATCGAAATTACCCTCTCGTAAATCTTTTTGATACTAAGTCTGCTAGATTACTGCGCCTTAGAATATATTAGTCTATAAAACTTTTGTCCTCATACGTGTTTTATACGTTTTATGTTCTAAAGTCAATCAAAAATAAGTATTCGAGGGCGCATTATTCCAACATCAGCTCCTCGAATCTCTTAAGACTGAAACTACTGGCAAACAATCCGGTGAAAATATGATCGCAAATCTATATCGACCATATTGATTAGCCATTCCTTAGCAACAGGCAAACAGCACACACTTCTATTCATTCAAAAATCAATATATGTATATGAAGTGACATCACATACATAGTAAACAGAGATATTGATGATAAAGGGAACAAGTGTGGTAAAACAACTAAAACCTTATAAAATAGGACGCGCAGAGATGCAAAGGCAAAATTTTGTAAAGTGATTGCAGTTCATAGTGCTTCTGTATAGAAGTGAGCCAAGGATAATGAATAGAAAATATTAAAGTCACATATAAGCTACGGAGATTAAGTTACTAAGATCTGTGAAACGCTGTAGAGAACTGGACCTATAAAGAAATGAGACAATAAGGAAGGGAATGGAAATATATGCATAAATCACAAAACAGAGGGAAGAGACCATCTGTACAGAATTAGTTTCTTTTATATATGGCTTTACGCCTCGCTGAGGTTGAGGTCATTAGACGTGGGAAAGGACTAGTGTTGCAAATGTTTTTTTTTTCAGATTTCTGAAAAAAACATGAAAAAAACCTAGCACCCTTGTTTTTTTTCTAAATTTGTTTTTTTTAGAAAACTATATATTTGATAAATTATAGTTTTATTTATGGAACTTACATTTTACATGTGTGTTTTAAACCTTACTAAATAATATAATGTCTTACATAATGATTCATAAATGTATCTACATAGGTAACATAATTTTTATTCATCCTCTATGTTAGTACCACATTCACTAGTATCAGCACTACCAGTGTCGGAATTTTCTGTTTCTTCTCCTCTCTCCTCTATATCCATAACTTCAGAAGTAGTTACATTTTCTTTTACTGGTTGTTATTGTATTGGACGCAAAATATTTTGAGATTGTAATTTTAAATTATGAGCACACTGTGCATAAAGACTACGCCGATAGTTCTGTATTACGGTCTTTTAAGTTTTAATTTAAATCTATTAGCATACAAAATAGTAGCCTTATTTCTTTTCAGTCGTTGGTTTACGCCAACGGTTGCAAGGAAACGGTTCATAATTGCTGACAATTAAATGAGTCAGTATCACTGTACGCTGAGAGTTTAACAAGTATACGAATATAAGGAAAGCACAATAAGTAGTAAAAGGAGGTAATAAATTATAAATTCCTAATTTTTTTGAAAAGATCCGTAGGTCTACAGATAAATCCGTAGGATTGGCAGCACTAGTTTAAATAGCGAGTATCAATCCAAACAACGGGGAACAGGGATTCCTTCTCATGCAACCTAGCCTCTTCGGGAAGTCCCCGTTCATAAAAGAACATTTCAGTCAATGTTGCCAATACTTTCGTATTTTTTCCCCATACTGAACCAGAAAAATATAGTAAATTTAAAAATTAAGATAAGTACTTAGAATAAACTCTACAACAGTCATATTAAACGATAAATACCTTACAAATTTGAGATTTAGTAGTTATTAAAAAAAAAAACATGTTTTTTTCAATTTTTTCATGTTTTTTCTTCAAGTCAGAAAAAACCGTTTTTTTACAACACTAGAAAGGACTGGGGGCCAGGAACGGGAAGAAATTCGGCCATGGCCTTTTGAAGAAAGCATTCCGATATTCCCCTGGCGTGATCTGGGGAAATCACGGAAAATCCAAATCTGGATGCCCGGACGAGGACTCGAACCTCCATTCTACCAAATGTGAGACCAGCGTTACTGCTCACCACGCTTGGTACAAAATTAATGATAACCGATTCCCGAATGGGTAGAAGAAGTACAGGTATACTAAAGAAGAAACGGAAAGAGTCCCTGAAGCCGGAATAGGTCAACAGGCATAACCAATATACGGGAATAGAAAGAAGAACATAAAAATTGTAATATCTGTGATATTAATCATTTCTACCTTCCACAAGTTAAGTTATATAAATGGTATATTTTCCACTTCCATCCATTTTTCCCACCGACCCCAGCAGATGAGCGGTAACGCTCGAGCCTGGTATTCTGGAGTTTGCAAGTTCAAATCCCCATCAGGCCAGTCAGATTTTGGTCTTATATGGTTTCCCTAAATCGCTCCAGGCGAATGCCGGGATGGAGCTTTCAAAACGCTGCTGGAGAATTCCTCCGGTTCTTTGCTCCCTATTTTTTCTCGTCTCTGAAGACCCTGGCGTCGACATCGATATCGACGATACGTTAAGCCATTGAAGCAATAAGCAAAAAAAAAAAAAAGGTCATTATTTCTGCACTGTTTTGTCATATTAACTAGTTGTAGCTCACTGATGTGGCAGAAAAAGCGTAAATGTGAGTTTAAAGAGTGTCAGTATTTAGCGGAGAACACATATACAACTAAACCATTTCCGAAACGTAGGCCTGTAGTGATTTCCGGTAACCATTAATAACTGGATTACTAGTTGAATGAACACGCCAATGCAACTGTTTACTTTATTTATTGCTGCTTCGTACGCGTTTCACCTCTCATCGAGGCATCATCAGCGACGAATTATTTACATTATATAAACAAACCAGCTGGCCCCAGAATGATGAAAACGCACAATAGTGTAAATACGATACAGGCAAACCAAGCTTTGTATAAAGAAACGGAGATGCGCAGCTGCATACCATACTAAAAAATGTAAATAATTCGTCGCTGATGATGCCTCGATGAGAGGTGAAACGCGTACGACGCAGCAATAAATAAAGTAAACAGTTGCATTGGCGTGTTCATTCAACTAGTAATTAAGTAAGCAACTGTGGAAACATGGCCTGCAACAACATAATAACTGAATTCAGGATGTTCAGAGCAGGGACCGAACTCGGTTATATTCTAAGAATCAGCAAATACAATTGAAGATACTTCAAACACTTCATTTATAATAGATATAATCAATTGAACTACTTTGCATATGACCCCCCCCCCCCGATGGCGCAAATCGGTATGGCCTAATGATGGTGTCCGGTGAATCTCATGTGGTTAGCTGGTTAGAACCACGCTGGTGGTAAAGATTTTCACCACTCAGTACTTAACCATCAAAGTAAAAGAGATTTTTTTTTTTTTTTTTTTTTTTTTTTTTTTTTTTTTTTTTTTTTTATTGGCACTTGGTTACAAGACCATACAGCCAGCACAAAGTTACATAATTATTACATTGTACTACTAAAGCTGATGAGTTTCATATAACACCATCTTCAAAACAATTTATAACTATACATCTAGAGATCATATTTTTTTTTTTTTTTTAACCACTTTGAAATTATAACAAAATAGTATATTATAGACAGTAAAATGTTTTTTTTTTTTTTTTATTTACACTTTTCCTTATCTCTATTAAGTTAAATTATTACAATCTTATTGAATCTAGGATACTGTTGATTTTGTCATGCTGGTTATTGTGCTTGCGCGGATATGGGGTTGAGTTGTGGTTTGGGCTTTGGGTTTGAAGTATAGTCATTTCCTGTTTTAACTTCCAGGGTTGGCTAGAATTCTATCCCTCCATCTTTTAAGTATCTGGCAAGGATATTAAGTACTACTCTGTTGTTGCTGGAAAGAAGGAGGGTTACGTTTGTCGGCAGGGGGAAGCCATTCTTGGAAAGATCTATCATAATTCGGTCCTGAAGTTGTTGGTACTTATTGCATGAAAATATTGTGTGATTGATGTCTCCTATTGCCTGGTCTGAGCAGTCGCAATATGGGGAATCTCTCAACCCTATTCTATGTAGGTGGCTGGGGAAGTTACCGTGGTTAAAGCGGGCTCTTGATATCGTGGTCATTAATCGTCTGCTACTGTTCCAGTTGTAAAACCAAGGTTCTGGAGATATGATCGGTTGAATGATTGCATAATATGAGGCTTTGATTTTTGAGGAGATCGTCCATTCCTCTTGCCATTTTTCCTTGGCTCTTACTTTGATGCTATGTGTTATATCCGAGATCGGGAGTTGCATGTCGATTACCTCTCCTTCATGGATAGCTTGTTTTGCCAGGGCGTCCACCCGTTCGTTATGCTCGATGCCGCAGTGAGATGGGATCCACATCAGAGTCGTCGTAATGCCCAGTTCCCTGTTCCGTTTTAACTGTTGAAGAATTTCCAATACAATAGTTTGAGTATGGCTATTCCACGTAGTATTTTTTAAGCTCTTTAGTACGCTGAGGGAGTCCGACAGGATGACGACTTTGTCCATGAAGGTACTTTGACTGTATCTGATGGCTTCCAGCAGGGCTTTTGCTTCAGCTGTGTAGATGGATGCCTCTTCGGGTAGCGAAAATTGAGACGATTTACCTGTGTTGGGACAGAAGTATGCCGCTCCTACTCTATTATTTCCAGTGGTTTTCGATCCGTCTGTGAATATTTTAAGAGTGCTATTGTCTGATTTTGATAGGAATCTGGATACCTTGTGGACCAAATTTCCGGATTTGTCTTCCTCCCAGAGGATTGTATGGACTCTTTCTAGACGAAGCTCGAAAGGTTCTTGAAAGATCGGTAGCATGTTATACGAGGATAATTTGTCTTTGTATTTTAGCCAAAATTTGTAGGCATTTAATAGGGGAAGACGAGCTCGACTTTTCCCTCTATTTGCTATTGTTGATAGTCTCTCGAGACGTTCATGAATTGGGTGATTATTGAGTGATAGTCTTTCAGTTAAAAACTTTTCAGATAGGTATGCTCGTCGAATGTGGAGCGGAGGTTCGCCTGATTCAACTAGCAATGCATTTGTGGGAGTGGACCGAAACGGCTCCTAAGCAGGCTCTTAGGCAGCGTGATTGTAGCCTCTCCAGTTTGTTCAGGGCATCTTTTCTAGCGTTTTGATAAAACATGCTGCCGTAGTCGATTAGTGGTCTGATCAGAGATCGATATATGAGGAGTAAGCTTTGGGGGTGGGCGCCCCACCAGACACCTGATACCGTTTTTATTAGGTTGAGGCGGGAGATGGCTTTTGTTATCAGTTGATCTATATGTTGGGCCCAGTTGAGGCGGTGATCCAGTATCATCCCGAGAAATCGGCCTTGTCTTTTCAAAGCTAGACTATATGGCCCAACTGTAGGTTGCTGGAGTTGTAGAGGATTTTCCTTTTGGAGAAGAAGACCACTGATGACTTTGCGCTTGATAAATCTAGTCCGTTGTTATGTAGCCAAATAGTAAGGGCTGAGATAGCTTCTCTCAAAAGAGTGAGGACTTCATCCTGAGTATCGCTAATGGCGTAGATCACCACGTCGTCTGCGAATTGTAAAGAAATGATTCTGGTCGGAAGATGGGAATTAATGTCCATTGAGTATATCAAGTATAGAAGCGGGCTTATATAGCTCCCTGAGGCAGTCCTTGGATGACTATGCGAGGACCTAGTTTGTTTCTTCTTCGATCTGACGTATATTATTCTCTCTGACAGGAGGGAGAAAAGTCCTGCCACAAATTTCTTCGGGATTCCTAGCATTTGCAAATTTGTGCATGAGGATGGATATGTTAACATTGTCGTATGCGGATTGTATGTCTAGGAAGATCGCTCCGAGGTATTGTTTATTAAGAAATGTGAGGTTGATGTCTGAGGTCAATATAGCAAGGTTGTCTGTTGTGTTTTTCCCTTTTCTGAATCCTGTTTGGGAGTTAGGTATCAAGTTCTTCGTTTCCACCCACCATTCTAATCTATTTTTTATTAGTCGTTGCTAGCGTTTTTCCTACGCAGGACATAAGAGATATGGGTCTGTATGAAGTTGCTGCCAGGGGGTCTTTGTTTTGTTTAGCACAGGAATTATGACTTGCGTTCTCCATTCTAGTGGAATTGGTTCATTCATCCAAATCCGGTTGAAAGTATTTAGAAGTAGCTGCAGGCCAGATTGGGGCATGTTTGATATCATCGAATAGTGGATACCATCTATCCCAGGAGAGGTGTCAGATGATCGCTTGAGGACTTGATGTAGTTCTTTCATGTCGAAAGGCCTACACAGAAAGTGGTCGGAAGGCTCGTCAGGGGTTAATCTGAAGTTTGGTTCTTCCCTCGGTACTGTCGCAGGGGCGATTCTGTCCAAGATCTCTTCCAAAATCGATGCGTTGATAGCAGGGGCGCCCGTGTTGAATTTATTATTCTTGAGGCTTCTCACTGTGGCCCAGATAGAGGAAACGTTTGAGTTCTTTCCCATGGTTTCGCAGTAACTGATCCAGCTTAGGCGTTTTTGGTTTTTTAAAATCTTTTTGGTCCTGGCATTGGTCTGTAGGAATGCTATGTAGTGGTGCAGATCAGAATTCTTTCTGTATGCGGATAGTGCGAGACGTCTTTGGGCCACTGCTTTGGAGCATAATGGATTCCACCATAAAGGTGGACGGTTTTTCCTAGTGTTGTCAAAATTTTTCCGACGAATTGCTATTTCAGCTGCTTCTGAAATTATATTTTCCAAATTTCTGTAAGTTTCGGTGCCCGTGGAGTATTCATTGGTTTGGCTTATTTTTTCCTCCATTAGTCTCCTGTAATGGGTCCAGTCCGCTCTATTTATGTTCCATTGGATAGTTGGGTGGCTTGCGATATCCTTCGTGTATGAGCAGCCAATTGTTAATAAAATAGGGAAATGGTCTGATCCCATTGGGTCTCTCTGAACTTCCCAGTTAGAAATAGAGGCCAGGTTAGGTGAACATAAGGTTAAGTCCACAGCCGAAGGAAATTTACCTGGTTTGCGGAGCATGGTAGGGTTACCGTCGTTTACGATTATCAGGTTGTAATCTTCCGCCATATCGGTAATTATCGTACCACAGTGGGTCGTTGTAATGACACCCCCAACTCTTATTGTGTGCGTTGAAAGTCTCCGGCCAGAATTAATGGTGGGTTTATTTGTTCGTTCAGTTTTGACCAATCGTTCGGTCTGATTACTGAGCTAGGGCTGCAGTAAATAGACACTATAGTGAATGATAATTGGTTGGCTCGGACCCGTACAGCCACTGCTTGGAAAGGTAAATTGTCCGTGTTTGAGTTGGACTGGGTCGTGAGGCACGGTGTTGTGTACCATTATGGCCACTCCTCCTTTTCCGTCTGCTCTATCATTTCTGTAGAGGGTGTATGAGTTAAACGTGATTTTTGTGTTTGGTTTAAACCATGTTTCAGATAACACTGCTATATCTATTCTGCTACGTATTAATTCTGTACTAAGGCTCTCTCTATTTGACCATAACGACCTCCCATTCCATTGAAGTATGTTTAGTTGCTGAGAGGTTAAAGAATTGCTTGTGTTGCTGTCCATAGTTTGGGTGGTTTAGGTTCCGTTGTTGGTTAGTATTTCCTGTAGTTGATTGCCGATGGAAATCGGGTCGATTGGGGCCTCCTGATCTGGCCACTTCGATCATGGAAGTGATAAAAAACAGAAGATTTTCAATTAGTGGAGAGGATTTGCTAGTTGGAGTAGTAGTTACTGTACTCCCTAGAGTTTGAGTTGAATCTATAGTTGGAGAATGGGTTGTTGGTTCCCGGAGGTTATTGATTATTGGGTTTATTGGGCCATCACTCCTCCAGAAAAGATGACTGGGGATATTGACTCTGTTTCCCGCTGCTTTGGGAGGGACCGGGTTTGCTTTTTGTCCGGCGGCGTGGATAGTTTTCGGATATTTATCATGGATTGGGATTGGGTATACTTGGCCGTGTTACCGTGCGTGCGCTAAGGGAAGGGGAAGGGCAGTTTGGCGGGGGCGGGTGGCTGGGTACTGCAAGAGTAGGAGCTTCCTTTAGGAATTGATTGCCTATTTCGACAGGATGCGGGGTTTATGCTGCTATGTTAGCAAATGAACGTGGATTCACGGGTGGAAACCAGAAATGAGTACTGTTATTTACCATTTTTTGCTTTCTCTCCACTCGCTGTTTATATTCTGGGCACACCCGGTCTGTAGATAGGTGGTTTCCTTGGCAATAAATACAGTGTGGCTGGACATCTGCCGTACAGTTTTTTAAGATATGGGGCCCTGCGCATCTGCTACATCGGGGTTGGCTTTTGCATTGGGTTTGGGTATCATTATATCTAAGGCACTGGTAGCACTGGATGGCAGGTGGTACATACGGTTGCACTTCGCATCGCATTCCGAACAGGTAGACAAATTGGGAAGTGTTTGTGACTGGAAAGTTAGCATGCACACTGGAAGAGGGCGGATCTGGCTACCATTTTCAACTATGGCTTTTTTTTTGAATCTCCTAACCTTTAAAACTGGGAAGGGAGAGGCTATTTCGCTTAGGATTTCATCTGGGGATAAATTTGTATCAATATTCCGAATTACTCCCTGCTTCCTGGTCATATAAAAAGGGATGTATGCGTCTAAAAGGTTGTCCTTAAGTATCTTCAGATCAACTATTGAATTAGCGGAGGCACTGGAGTATGTTTCAATCCTAATTCTGTTGCGACCGGTAGATGTAATATTAATAATTTCTGATCTAAGTTGGTTGTTAATTTGAAAAAGTATTTTCCCTACTGCCATGGGGTGGAGTCTGCCTAAATTATTATTTCTGCTTTCCACTATCACCAAGTAGGGCCCATTGTCTGTAGGTGAATACCTATTGCTTTGATTGTTTTGAATTAAAAGGTTATTAGGACTAGCTTGGTTACTAGTTGAAGCCGGCTGCGGCTGAGCTGTTAGTACTGGGGTTGAGCTTGAATCGTAAATTGGTGTACTTTCCGTAGTTGGTGGAACTATTACAACACTAGGCTGCGTCATTGCTTCTAAAGTTTCTACCTGTTGCACTTTTAAGTCAAATTGCTTCGCTCGTTTACTCACTGGATTTGGCTGGTTGATTTCCTGCGGAGAGCGTGAACGTGGGCGAGTGTGGAGTCGCCCTTTTGGAGTCTGTCGAATTTGTTGAAGAGCAGTTGGAACTTCCAACTGGTCGAGCTGCATCTCTTCGGTGGCTGAGTGCGGGTGGAGTTCAGGGTATGCTGGTTCTTGTCCGTGTTGTGGTAGATGAGCTGCTGGAAATTGGCTGTTGTCTTGAGGTGAGAGAGGGGCTTGTAGTTCTTCGTTGACCCAGGCTGTCTCTTCTGCTGCATTCTCCATTCTGTAATACGACTGTAACGCCGCGCCCACTGACTGACTGATTGAAGGTGAATGTTCGGAGTTTTCTGCCATAGTGTTCCGAGACTAAGTCTCTGGAACACTATGGTGCTGACGAGCGTAATATTAAGATTTCTTTGTACTGTTTACTTGCTACTTCTATAGCACTTCTAATAAACAGGCGGTAGAAACACTGTTGCACTGTAAACGAAACGTGGAGACCGACTTAACCCGTATGAGGAAGTTGCCTCCTCGGCTGCTCGAGTGGAACTGTGAGTAAAAGAGATATAGACCACTATTTCTAATCAGTAGGTCGTTGAGCTGTCTGATGCGTCTGACAGGAGATCGTAAGGTCCTCGGTTTGAATCCGAGATTCAAAATTTTTTACCGACTACCACAAAGAGTCATCACAATTCCTCTGTACTTTCAGTGATTCTAGAAACAGGTAATGAGGTATACACATTTGGTTTCACACTTAAATCATAAGAAAAGTCAAATATTAGTTATTTTCCACGTAGTTATTCAGTGGCAACCTCAAACGTTAAACATTTCATTGCATATTTCCAGGTTAATTGTTTTGTATTGGATGAGGATATATGCCAACAAAATTTATTCAATCTCAACTAACGCATTAAACTTTACTTTGTTACTATGTTTAGTTTGGAAATTACTGGGATTTTACTTATGGTGGCAGTTTAATCTACGCCAATCGGCAATGCTCGTCCAGGACGCACACCCATTGTCTCAAAGAATACAGGCATTGTTTGTAACACAAACACCTATATTAACTAGCTAAAAGCGCGGCTTTGTGATAGCTCGGGAAGGTTTGTTATAATAAAAATATTATATACAATTAAAGAAATTACTATCATCAAAATCCATGATTTTAGTTTGTTGAACAAAAATTAGGCACGTTTATAATAAGACGCAATCTATAAATATTTAAAATTTCAATTTATTTAATTTGTTTTAATCAGATACAAAAATTCTTACTTCAAGTTTCTTGCTGTTTTCTACATTTTAACATACCTGAATTTTTAATATTACTAATTATGTCATAAGGAAATCTTCTATTTAATGCTAGTCATCTGAAGTTTTTACTCTTTATAACCCAACATATGTTAAATCAACAAAAGTTTCTTTTTCATTATCTACAGCAACGTTAAATCTTGAGCTTTATGAATTATTGTGATTGTGGAAGCTAGTTGTAATGGAAAATTTTTTTCTTGAACAAGTGATATTCCGTATTTTACAAAATTTAGTTGTCGGTGGAATCGGAATACAACCACTATTTTCATAAGTTGAATGAAAATAATTTTCAAAGCGAACCATTATCACTCATGGCATTACATATATATATGCTTATAAAAATTATTACAATTTTTTGCAAAAATAATGATTAATGACACATATAGAGATAACTCTGAATTATTAGGGCGAGGTAATTTATGTACAAGTTTCACGTCTAAACGCATAGTAGTTTTTTCAAAACGTTTACCATGAAAATCTAAAAATTTTCGCCTAGGGTCGCTCGCCATAATAGGATCAGTGAAAGATTCTGAGTTACAAAGTTTGTGGACTTACTGATCGGAAAAATTTTAATGGGACATAATTGATGAATAATATTATATCGGTTTTCCAGCGCAGGAATAATAATAAAAGAACGAAAATGTCAACATTGTACGAGCTTTACTTCAGTATGAAGTCATTGTGAGAAATATTTCTCCGTTTTTACGGTCCGAAAAGTAAAGTTTGAATTAATATTTAAAGTAATTATGTACAATCTGCATTATTTTCAGAGCACTATTTTCGTACCTTACTTCCATCTTAAAGGAAAACTTGATTGATCAAAAGAATTAATTTTTCTTTCTCAAATATCTTTATTTACTTAAAGCTATGCAAATCTGACAATTAAATTATTGTTAGCCGTTTTAAACATCTTTTAACTGAAGGATTACGTATGTTCATTACAGTATAGAGAACATTCGCTTAAACAAAAACAAAGAAAAAAAAATATCAAAGAATGGAATTCTGGACTGCGTATCGAACCCGCGTCCTATGTAAGTGGAGAACCACACAACGTGTGTAATATGAACCACGAATACAAAATGCACCAGATGACCGAAATTTCACTACACCAATTCAACTACTTACAAATATTTAACTTCCATTTTTTGTTCAGAAATTTCCTAAAGTTTTCAGTTGCTTTCACCTTCAAACATTTGTACACTAGACACAGAATGTGTAGTAACCTTATTGCAATGCATATTTAATGTTGTTGTTTTTTTTTTTTTGCTGTCGTCAGTCTTTCGACTGGTTTGATGCAATCCTCCATCCTTTCCTATCCTGTGCTAACCTCTTCATTTCTACATACCCCATACAGCCCACGTCCTCAATTATCTGCTTCATATAGTCTAATCTCCGTCTTCCTCTACAGTTCTTACCTTCGACTGTTCCCTCCACTAACAAATTAACCAATCCTGCATGTCTCAAAATATGACCTACCAGCCTGTCTCTTCTTTCCGTAAGCTTCTTCCACAAACTTTTTTTACTCACCTACCATTTCCAAAACTCGTTCATTTCTTACTTTTTCTGACCACTTAATTTTCAGCATTCTTCTGTAGCACCACATTTCAAATGCTTCAATTTTCTTTATTTCCGGTTTTCCTAAAGTGCATGTTTTGCTACCATAAAGTGCTGTGCTCCACACAAAGAGTTTTAAAAAGTTCTTTCTAATTCCTAGATCAATATTTGAAACTAAAACGTTTCTCTTTTTCATGAAGGCTCTTTTTGCTAATGCTATTCTGCTTTTAACATCATTCCTGCTTCGGCCATCGGTTGTAATTTTACTTCCCAAGTAACAGAATTCTCTTACTTCTCCTATTGCATCCGATCCTATTTTTATATTTAATCCACTAGTATTGGTATCATTTCTGCTACATTTCATCACTTTTGTCTTGCTTTGATTTATATTCAGTCCAAAATCTTCCTTCAGTATTTTGTTCATGCCATTCAGTACTTTCTCAATATCCTCAGCCCTCTCTGCTAACAAGACAATGTCGTCAGCAAATCGTAGCATAGGCCTACTGATTTTTTCTCCCTGAAAACTTATGGCACATGGAAATTTTTCTTTGACTTTCTTCATTGCTTCCTCTACATACAAGTTGAATATTAAAGGGGATAAACTACAGCCTTGTCTCACACCCTTTTTAACTGATGCATGTCTCTCGTGATTCTCTACTTTTATTACAGCCACTTGATTCTTATATAGTTTATAAAGTATTCCTCTATCTCGATACTTTAGACCTGACTTCTTTAAAATTTTGAACATCTTGTGCCACGTAACATTATCGAAAGCTTTTTCTAAATCAACAAATGCCATAAAAGTATCTTCGTTTTTCTTGATCTGCCCTTCAAGTATTAATCTTAAAGACAGAATTGCTTCCCTTGTACCGCTATTTTTCCTAAACCCAAACTGATCTTCAACTACTATCTCTTCTACTACCCTTTCCATCCTTCTGTATATTATTGTGGTCAATAATTTGAAGCATGTGATGTTAGACTAATGGTGCGAAATTCTGTTTGATCTTTCGATATGCAACGTCTACTTTACCTACGACCATTTCCTTTTCTACTTCTTCACACTTTTCTTGTAGCCATTTTTCTTTTGCTATTTTGTCAGCTTGCGCTTTCTTTAGAAGTGTGAAGATGATATTTTTATTAAAATCAGTTGGAATTTCTCCTGTTTCATAACTTTTTGATATCAGCTTGAATAATCCTTCGATTCCTTCCTCTCCTAGGGATTTATAAGTTCTGCAGGGATCTCATCAATTAAAACTGCCTTATTTGCTTTCAAATCATTCAGAGCATTATTAAATTCTGTCCTTAAAACAGGATCTCCTTAGTCATCAATGTCGACATCGCCTTCCTTTTCCATTACACTATTGTTCAAGTCGTCCCCAACATACAGTTTCTCTATGTATTCTTTCCATCGGTTAGCTCTATCTTCTGAGCTTAAAAGAGGTTTCCTATCAGCAGCTTTAATGTTCATACCTCTTTTCTTCATTTCTCCAAAATTCTGTTTGATCTTTCGATATGCAACGTCTACTTTACCTACGACCATTTCCTTTTCTACTTCTTCACACTTTTCTTGTAGCCATTTTTCTTTTGGTATTTTGCATTTCCTATTTATTTGATTTCTAAATTGCCTGTACTGCTCTTTTCCTGTTTCATCCTTAGCATTTTTGTACCTTCTCCTGTGATCCATCAGCTGCAAAATTTCTTCTGTGATCCAAGGTTTTCGGGCAGCTCGTTCCCTAAAGCCTAATGTTTCTTTACCAGGTTTCATTATTTCGGTCTTTAATGCATTTCATTCGTCCTCGGTTGAACTCCTTTCAGAGTTACTTCTTAGACCCAAGTCTACCATTTCTGCAAATTTTTCTCTTGTGCTAGATTGTTTCAGTTTATTCACTTCCAGTCTATTCTGTTTATACTGCTTCCTTATTCGCTTAAATTTCAGCCTGCACTTCATTATTATCAAATTATGGTCTGAGTCTGTGTCTCTTCCTGGGTAAGCTTTACAGTCTAGAACTTGATTCCTGAATCTCTGTTTGACCATGATATAATCTAGCTGATATCTGCCTGTATCCCCAGGACGTTTCCAGGTGTATATTCTTCTTGCATGGTTCTTAAACAGTGTGTTTGCCACTACTGGCTTATATCTTTCACAAAATTCTATCAACCTGCTTCCTCGCTCATTTCTTTCTCCAAGACCGAAACTTCCTACAGTATTCCCCTCTTTTCCTTCTCCCACTATTGCATTCCAATCACCCATGATTATTAGATTTTCCTCCCCCTTCACATATTGGATTAATTCCTCAATTTCTGCGTATATTTTTTCTATTTCTTCATCATCTTCCTGTGACGTTGGCATATACACTTGTACTAATGTGGTTGGGACGGGCTTAGTTTCTAACCTCATCAAAATAATCCTGTCATTAAGCTGTTCATAATAACACGCCCGTTTCCCTACTTTCTTGTTCATTACAAATCCTACACCAGTGACTCCATTGACAGCTTGTTTGCTAATTATTCTGTGTTCCTCAGACCAGAAATCGTGTGCGTCCTTCCATTTAATCTCACTAATCCCAAAAACATCTAACTTAAGTTGTTCCATCTCCCTTTTTAAGTTTTCTAACCTACCTGCCCTATTCAGACTTCTAATATTCCACGCTCCGACTCGTAGAATGTTTCTATCCATTCTGATGACTCCTCCCTGAGCAGTCCCCACCCGGAGATCCGATTGGGGGACTATTTTACCTCCGGAATATTTTACCCAGGAAGAAGCCATCATGATATATGTAATTTGAGAGGATTACATGTCCTCGGGATACCCTTTGGGTCTTTAATGCAGTGGTTTCCCGTTGCCTTCTGCATCCCCATGCCGTTGATCATTTCTGATTCATCCGCCTTTAGGGGCCGTTTCCAACCCCAAAGGCAAGAGGGTGCCCTGATCCACTCCCCACTCTTCCGCCCTCCTTTCGGAGGCCGTTGGCAAGCAGTGGGTGACTCCTTATACCGGGAATCTTTCAGTCGCCAGAGCCTCGTCCGTGCAAACAGGGTGCACCACGTGAAGGAGAGGTTGACATTTGGTTGGAAAAGGCTAGTATAGCCTCTCCCATCAATATTATAAACAATAGTAAAATATGCTTCTTATTTCAAAATTACTGTTACCTAAACGAAATTCTCTACTGAATGATCTACACGATTTCTTGTAGGAAAAATACAGATACCGTACAGTCAACTGAACTAACTGTGGATGCTTATTATTTTTCCGTTTTCAATGGACAAATTAAAGTTTTGCTTTAAAGTTTCTGGATGGCGACTGCTTGAAGTGTGGTTAGGACAGCTAATATACATGTGCCTTGCTGCTCCTTCGGTACAAATTTTGTTCGTCATTTCCTCAAAAAGTTATGAGCAGCAGTTCCACACAAATATTGAAACCATTGTGCTTGCATAACAAAAAGTCAGTAGAGTTGTCTGAAAACTGAATAGTTACCAATATATTGCATGCATATAACACAGAAACTGGTCCTGTTAAAGAAAATCGCCAAATAAAAATAATCATCTGTTGTCACTTACCTCGATCCGAGTCGTTTCGTAAAAATCGAATATCTTCATCACAACTAGGTTATTCACTACATCAAAAAGCTATGACACACAATTCTATAGCAATAACACAGAATAACGCCCCTTCTTCCACATTGAAGCACGCAGTTGACTGGCTGTGGCTGATTGTATAAAATGTTTAAAAGCGAGACTCCAGCTAGGACTGGGGGGAAAGGAAAGGTAAAGGAATTTGGCCAATGCCCTTTGGAAGAAGTCATCCCGGTATTTGCCTGGAGTGATCTGGCGAAACCATGGAAAACCCAAATCTGGGTGCCCGGACGGGAATTCGAACCCGCATCCTCCAGAATACGATGCAGAGCGTTAACCGACTAGGAATTCGTGTTAAGAGGGGAACAATAAAGAAAATTACGGAATATTTTTATGAAGATATGATGATGAAAAAAGCTTTCGTTGAGTAACATCACCAATAGGAACTAGTCGATATCAGAGGCTCGGTGATTTTGGAGACATAGCCATTATCTTTGAAATGCAGACAGATTTTTTTGAAGCGGATTACGGGTGATTCCATTGCATAGTAAGACCTCTCGTTTTACTAAACACTTTATGGTTCTTGTGTTTAGCTTCATTAAACTACCAACCTGCATGCACTTTTGGTTTGTTTCAGTTACGTAGAACCATTTCAACAGTTCTGAAAATCTCCATGTAGAGTGTGCTTTAATTTTGATTGTCAGTAAGCTAAGTGACTGTGGAAGGAAATCCAGCATAAAATGTTCTTGGTGTGCACGTAATTTTTGTTTCAAATGTTTCTATGATTTACATCAGTCATCATTTGTGTATTTCTCGAAGGAAAATAAATAACTTGGAGACTTTGTTTCAAAACAAATTTGAAATGCTACAAAATCAAACAGCAATAAAAAATACAAACAGAAAAAAATTCGCGGGTTGAGGGATCGAACTGATGACCCCCCTCCTCAACACGCACGGCTAAACCAACGTTATTATCAAGTTGTCTTCCGTAGCGGTATAACTCATTTAGACACAATTTTTACACTTTTTAATTCTATTAAACGGAGGCCCACCAAACAGAACTGCTTTATGGCGAGAAACCACAGGGGACGTACTATTTATCAGACTTGCTCGTTCTACGATAGCGATTTCCAAACTGAAAACCTCTCCTTGCCACCAGCATGCACGAATAAAAATATTTTTTTTTTTTTTTTTTTTTTTTTTTTTTTTTTTTTTTTTTTTAATAATGATTGATGGCACAACTAGAATTGACTTTAAATTAGTATTTTCAATTTCACGTCATTAGGTGCGGCAGTTTTTTCAAAAAGTGTATCACTAGGTGTGCACAATCCGTCGCCTGTTGTAAGGGCTCGCAACCATCGCCCTAATGAAATTTGAGTTTTGAAATGTCTTTATGCATCGATTTTCAAGTGGAACTGTTACATTGGACCAACTAATGAGAATAAGCGATCAAATTGCAAAGAATAAATGAGATCCCACTAAAACAATTCTTGAAAATATAGGCAAAGTCTCATGGTTGTTTAGTGGGAGAACGTTATGAGATCTTGTTCTGAGCCAAATCTACACTATATTACTATATTCACTTTCTGAAATAAAATGGTTTCTCTCGGTGTCATGCATCAATGATTTTATTTTTTTTTAACTTTTGATTTGGCCATTTATCACGCCATGTTTTAGTAAACTAAATAATCAAATTTCTACCTGTATAAATATCTTGAATGTGTTGGTTTATCAATCTTACAAGTACTTAAAATTTCACTCCCACATATTTCGGGTTTGACAAGTCTTAGAATAAAACATACCTACTATGCCTTTAATTTCGGTAAAAATAATAACAGGCATAATGATCAAGTTAACAGATTTTTTAATTATTATTGTTATTTTAAATCAACGATCCATATTACGAATAGAAACTTTTCAAATGAATACACATTGTAGACGAGTGTTTTGAGACTCCTATGGGGTCACCAAGTCTTGCTCCGGGGATCGCGGTCACAAGCCCCTTAAATATAAAAAGCAAGGATTGTAAGTCTAACAATACAGTAAAAAATTTCGGTGAGAATGCTGTGGCTGTTTATTTTCAAATAAATTGTCGATTCGTGGTTGTATTTTTGAGAAGCAAATAACCAAACCTTCTTTCTACCATATGTGACATATTTCAGGTAATTCTAGTCATATTTTTTTCCGCTACTGCCACTTGCAGCAGACGTGAAGGACTGTAAAGATCTTTCGAGAAACTTCCCCCATTTTATTGTCGCTCGGAGATGAGCTAGTTCGTACTCGCTGGCATACTCGGATAACGATTGCAGTAAACGAAAACAAACTGTTCCTATGTGGCCGCTGACCCCACCTTCTCGCCTCCCGCGCCACCACCACGGCAAAGAATATATCACAGCCCGCAGAGTGCCCGCGACTACCTCACACAGCATTTTATTTCTCGATCAGTAGGTATAGTCTGAATAGAAAGAAGATTAGATATGTTGTTTTTTAAATCAATGGCATAGTTTGATTACAGATGTGGGAAGGGGGGCCACCAAAGTTTTTTTTTTTTTTTTTTTTTTTTTTTAAACGGATAAATAGGTCGCCATTTTTTTACTTCTGAAGGGGTCGCGTATGCTAAAAGGTTGAAAAAGTTTGCTATACACTATAGACTTGGATTAGAACAAGATTTCATAACTTTTTGCCACTAAACAACCATGAGATTCGGCCTATTCTTAAAAAAAAAAAAAAAATTGTGGGTTTCAGTTATCGGTATAGGTTATAGATGTTACCTTTAATTCTGTTTGGTGATATGTGAGCAACGAAGACAAAAAAGTAATTTCGGTTTCTTAGTTAGACTGATACTTCATAAAATTCACAAACAATTAATGTACACACTTTGACAATAAATTTTGCCGCCGCTGAAAAATTCTATCACTCTTATTTTGAACAATCTGACATCAATGTCATCCCAGGAAACAGTAAGGCAATACTGTTCTTAGGATGAGAATGCTGACAGATTGTACAAAATAAGAGTGATATAATTTTCAGCGGCGGCCAAATTTATTGTCAAAGTGTGTACACCCACGCAAAGACAAACGAAGGCGTCAAGATCATCCGTAGGGGTATTCACCTGCCTGACGTAAGGAGCGTTACAGTTGTGTGCAGTCAAATCGATGAGAGAAGCTTCTGATAATCTGGTTGGACGTCTCCATCAAAAGTTATGTTGACGATTGGAAGTTTCGTCTTCTTTCTGAATTTTTAATCCTTTTCTCATTCTTATTTTCCCTTCTTTTTCCAATACTAAATACTCCTTCCACTACATTTGTTCAGTTGTCTGCGATAACTATGTCTGCACGCAGATGCAATCTGTGTAACATTTAACTCTCGGAGGTAGTTGGTAAGAGGAAAGTAAATAAAACTTTATAGCCTTTGTAGAATATCCTGGACAATATAACAACAAAAATTTTCAGCCCGAAGGTGGCGTATTGGCCCGTAGCTCTTCGTTTAGGAGTTGATTCATTCCACCTTCCAGTGAACGTTGAAAGTTGAAAGTACCCACGCTAGGTACCGGTCTTGCCTATCTTGTGGTCCGTTTTGTCACTGCTGTCAGTGACAGGTTCTTCGTCAAACTTCCGGAATCACGTCTGCAGTCAGGAACTTCACAATGCCAGAAACTACCCACCTTCCCTCCGGGGCTAAAATTACGGCTTTCTAGAAGCAAGGAATGGAAGGAGCTGTCGCCTCCCAGGAAGCAATAAATTCCGCTCCGAATCTTCCGCTGTATCCAACACGTAGGAGCCTGGCCCAACTTCTGCATTCAGAAAGGATTAAAATTACAATGTGATGAAATTTGAGAAAGTTTCGATCATTCATTTCCTAAACCCGGCAGGTCAAAAAGTTATCTGCTACTTCGGTGAATTGTTGCACATATAAGGCGTGATTAAAAATAACAAATCAATAAAATCGACTTTTATATGAAAATTGTAGCCACAAGCACCAGCCTTAATTATGATATACCGTGTGGTCTGGTGGCTCAGTAGTTAAGGCGTCTAACGAGACATCGGAAGGTCCCACGGGTTCGAATCCCTGTCTCAGCGGGGATTTTCATAGGCTCTTAACCAGAACTTCACCTCTGTCACAGATTGCTGTGTAGTGTGAAGTACGTCAAACGCTTTCGTGATTCGAATTTCACGTTAAATTGTAGCTCCCCGGGTTAGGACAAGGCGGCTTAGGACAGTCTGTAGCGAGCTCTCGGAGCAACAACTTCCTGGTAGTTTACGTT